>AYEL01071836.1:0-97688 GCA_000484575.1 Olivierus martensii
ATTAATTTTAAAAATACAGATCAATTAAAATAAAAAAAAAATTTATAAATTATTTAAAAAAATTCGAAATATAATAACAATATCTTAGGACACATTGTTCGATTGCTTACAATGGAAGCTAATTGTTGTAAGTAAATTCGGACTTCTGGTTATAGAAAGAGAAATTTCGTCGTCCATAGTGTGTATAAAAGATCATACCATATTATGGGTGCACCATTTCCAGGACGAAGGGAGTTCGACTGGGCCGCTGTCGTTAATGAGTTGGTCGCACATTCTTCTTTGCTCTATATGTATTGACTCCAGGGTGGTCAAGCCTCTTGCATCATGGGTAGGTTTCAACAGGCAACAATAATCCTCATTATATGATATAGTGATATGGGACATTGCACAAATTCCTCAAGTATTAAAATCAAGTGTAGAAAAACCATTTGCATCAGTTTGGCAGTGTCAGCCAGCTTGATGTTTGGGTTCTGCACAAAATTGAATAAAGCAAATCTCATTGAATAAATTTCTATCTGTGATTCACTTAGAAAATGTGAGGAAAGAGATCCATTTCTGAAGCAGATGTGTCACAAAATGAAAAATGGATCTAAAACAATTTTAACTGTAAAAGATCATGGGGGCACTGTAACAAAACACCACAAACTAACTTGTATATTTCCAGCTCTTAAAGCAGGCAAAAGTCAACAACTTCTTTAAATAAATTCTCTGTGTTTTAAAGTTGTTGTTGATTTTTGCCTTCTTTAAGAGCTGGAAATATACAAGTTTGATTACCATGGAGCAGTGTAGAGAAATATGCATTTGCACCAGAAAAGCAGTTTTACTTCAAAAGCAGGGCTTCACCCAAGCAAGATCATTCTTTCAATTTGGTGAGATTGGAAGGATTTATTGTTCTATGAACTGCTTCCAAGGAATCCAATTATCATTTTGAATGTGTATTATGGTGAGCTGGACAAGTTGTGCAGACTGATCCAAGAAAAGCATTCAGAATTGATGAATCATAAGAGAATTGCCTTTCAATATGATAACTTCAAACCACATATCTCTTCAGATGTAGCAAAAATTACAGGAGTTGGGCTGGGATCTGGGATGTCTTACCTCATCATCCATATTCACCAGACCTTACTCCTACAGATTACAGTTTGTTTTACTCCCTCTAAAATTCCCTCAATGGACAGAGCTTGATTCCAAAGAGGTCATTAAAGAACACTTGCATTAGTTTTGGCAGAAAAAGAGATGCATTTTTATGAACATGGGATTATGAAGCTGTTAGAAATATGGGAAAAATAGACAATACATTATTGAATAAAGATATTTCTTTTCATGAATAATAATTGCTTTTTATTTACATGTAAAAAATCACATGAACTGTTTGGTCAATTCAATACTTATTCTTAATGAATACAAATAATTATTTCATTAAGAATAATTATTTCAACTGTAGCCAAATTGTGGCTTGTGAGCCATATGCAGTTCTTTGGTACCTTCAGTGTGGCTCCACAGCATGAAAGTTAATTAAATAAGTAAATAAAACAGCACTAAATAGCAAGTATAAATTTTTAATTGGTATAACGTGTGAACCTTGTTAACCCGGGTGACGTCCGAGCCGGTGTGCTTTCGTTTTCTATTTTGTTTCATTACAAATTGGAAAAACACCACCAAGGTGGGGATACCTGCTAGCACTTAGTTGAGCATAGTGGAATAGCCTTCTAGCCCAGGGTGACCCTACTAGAAAATGATTTCTGACTTGCATCGCCTATTCCGCCCACGTACACCTCTCCACCACTTTGAGGCAGCTTAGCAGGATTTAGGAGGGGTTATTATTATTATTGGATTTTAATGTATTAGTATTATTTTTGGATTTACCCATTGAGACTTGTTAATATTTGATGGATGTGTAATTATTTAGATATTTATTATTTTTTATAGAATTGTACAAAGATATTAGTTATTTTAAAGGAATAATTTCTTTAAATAATATTTATACATTTTCATACAATTCAAAAAAGCACTAATAAGCAGTAGTAAAATAGTTCTTTTTAACATTTTATCAGAAATATTTCCAAATATTTTGGTTTTGTTGTTGAAGAGATGACTCCATCACAGTAGTAAAATAGTTCTTTTTAATATTTTATCAGAAATATTTCCAAATATTTTGGTTTTGTTGTTGAAGAGATGACTCCATCAGAGTCAAAAATATTTCTAAAATGTATGCCATTCCTATTTGTAGTACTTTTCGAGAATTTATGGTTAAGAACATAGGATGATTTTATAAGACTGAGAGTTTTCTAACAATAAGAAAATACAGTCTTGATTCAGATAACATAAAAAGCTTATTTCTTGAAATAAAAATTTTTTTAATAAACTATTTTTGGGTACCCATCATCAGCATTCTACAAATTGCTATCAAGTTCTGATGATGGATAGATATCCAAAAGTACTTCATTAAAAATTTTTTGATTTGAAAAATAAGTTTGTTGTTGTGTTGGCATTCTTCAAATTGCTATCGAGTTCTGATGATGGAAAGATATCCAAAAGTACTTCATTAAAAATTTTTTGATTTGAAAAATAAGTTTGTTGTTGTGTTTTTATTTTTCTAACTTTAATAAGAATTTATAGCATTCTTTCCATTATTTTATTATAAATTTATATATATATACAGTGATACCTCAGTTCACAAACACAATCCGTGCCTTGACCCTGTTCGTGATTCGAAAAGTTCATAATCCGAATCAATTTTTCCCATTGCAATTAATCTAAATCCAAATAATACATTTTTTATCCTAAAAAAAAATTTTAACACGTTATGGCTTTGTGTGTGGAAATAATACAGAAAGGAAATAAATATAACAGTAGTAATAGAGTAAAGCATGTTTAACACCACCTTCACTAATACTTTTAACCTTTTTGGGAGTGTGGAAATAATATAGAAAGGAAATAAATATAACAGTAATATTAGAAAATAATACAGAAAGGAAATAAATATAACAATAATATTAGAAGAAAGCGTTTTTTCCCTAGAAAAAATTTTTAACATGTTATGGCTTTATGTGTGGAAAAATACAGAAAGGAAATAAATATAACAGTAATATTAGAAGAAAGCATGTAATTCAGAAAGGAAATAAATATAACAGTAATATTAGAAGAAAGCATGTTTAATGCCACCTTCACTAATACTTTTAACTTTTTTGGGAGCCTTAATAAGGGATCACCTTCACTAACACTTCTAACTTTTTTGGGAGCCATAATAAGGGATAAAGAGAGGAAATAAATATAACAGTAATATTAGAAGAAAGCATGTTTAACACCATCTCCACTAACACTTTTAACTTTTTGGGAGCCATAACAAGGGATAAATTTAATTTATTAACACACTTAACTTTTTGGGAGCCATAATAAGGGATAAATTTAATACACAACTTTTTTGGGAGCCATAATAAGGGATAAATTTAATTAAATAAAGACAACTTTTTTGGGAACCATAATAAGGGATAAATTTAATTAAAGAAAAAAAATTTTTTTGGGAGCCATAATAAGGGATAAATTTAATTAAATAATGAAAATAACATTAGAAGAAAGCATGTTTAACACCACCTTCACTGACACTTTTAACTTTGGGAGCCATAATAAGGAATAAATTCACTAATACTTTTAACTTTTTTGGGAGCCATAATAAGGGATAAATTCCACTAACACTTTTAACTTTTTGGGAGCCATAACAAGGGATAAATTTAATTTATTAACACACTTAACTTTTTGGGAGCCATAATAAGGGATAAATTTAATACACAACTTTTTTGGGAGCCATAATAAGGGATAAATTTAATTAAATAAAGACAACTTTTTTGGGAACCATAATAAGGGATAAATTTAATTAAAGAAAAAAAATTTTTTTGGGAGCCATAATAAGGGATAAATTTAATTAAATAATGAAAAAACCTAAAATATCAATACTTGTTGGAACATTACTGTACCCATATGAGCTGGTTAAAATATCAACACTTGTTGGAACTTTACTGTACCCATGTCAGCTGGGCGAACTGGATTGTTGCTGGGGGCGAGGCTGTGCGGACTCTACTGTACCGATGTGAGCTGGGCGAACTGGATTGCTGTTGGGGCGAGGCTGTGCGCAGGGTTTTGTGCACCTCGAGTCACGTGCGCTCCATGCACTCCATGCGTGTGTGTTCTTGAACCGAAGAATCGTTCGTAAAGAGAAACAAAATTTGTTCGCAAATGGTGTTCGTAGACCGATTTGTTCGTGAACCGAGACATTCGTGATCCGAGGTATCACTGTATATTTATATACGTAAATTAAATATTTATATATTAATTTAATTTTTATTGGTGATAATTTTTTATATTTTTAAAATCATCTGAAATAAAAATATTACAAAATTCTAGATAAAATTTGGCATAGTCATATTTTTTATATACAGGTGGTTTCCTAATTATGATTATTTGATTTATGATAATCCAACGTTATGACTGCTCTTACAACATTCCAAACTTGGCATTTTCATTGCATTTTATCATTTTATTAAAACTTTACAGTCGGCTTCTCCTAATTATGATTATTTGACTTATGATAATCCAATGTTATGACTGCTCTTACAATATTCCAAACTTGGCATTTTCATTGCATTTTATCATTTTATTAAAACTTTACAGTCGGCTGACAGCTGCCTAGTATAGCAAATGCTTAGGCACTTTGGAGATCCAGGTTTAATTCCATATGATTTTACCATCTTGAAATGATATGATTTTACCATCTGCAATATTCCACTGTCTGTTATTACTACTAAAATTATTACCATTTGTGTCATTTTTGACTTATGATGGAATTATCAAAACATAACCCCAATGTAAATAGAGGATTACCTGTACATATACATTTACAGAATACTTTTTATTTATTTATTAAACAATGAAGTATTAAGAATTACTAATTTTTTGCCTTTTTCTTTCCCAAATGAAATTAAAGATTATATATATCAGATCTGTTTATTAATCCATGTGGATGTATCAAACAGATATCTGATTTCCTTGATACATAATTTCAAAATATCTTTGAAGAAAATTAAAATTTTTCATATGATTCTGGATGTTTGCAGTCACTCTTGACAAAAATATATAATATATATAAATTAACGTTATGCAAAAATTTTTATTAACTATTCAGACCATTTCACACTGATTCCTTTTGATTATTACAAATTCCAAATGCACAGCTATATTTATCGTGCTCACCAGTATAATATTAGAAGTTTTAGACCATTAAAGAATCACTGAATTAGAGATTAATTGTATCCATTGTTATGGTGCAGTTATTTTATAATACATTAATTCTTACTCCACAAACCCACATTATAACTAGGCAGTCCTATAAATATAGAATACAGTGCTCTTTCTCTTCTTTATGTTTTCATGTTTTTCATATAATACATTTAATCTGACAATGGGTAATATGCCTGAAAGTACTTTTTATTTAAAATAAATATTATTCAATAAAAAAGCAATTTGACTTTTAAATATTTCTTAAATTAAGAAAAATACAAGTATTCCCTGACTTATGTATATCCAACATCTATAAATCTGAACTTACATAAAGAAAACTAACTAATAAATCTGAACTTACATGAACTTCCTAAAAATTTACCAAATTTTTATTTTTGAGGTATAGAGCATAAACATTTATTGAATTTGTAAGTATTTTTATTCTTTTTAAAACTGCTTTCTACTTAATATCTAATTAAATGAATAATCAGCACACTATGCAGTTATAAGCTCAAACATTTATTCAATGTCCTTAAACACTAATGTTTTCGGCGTTTCTACCCCATCCTCAAGCAATCAGTCCGTTTCACAATCGAATCAAGTTTTTCCATTTACATATTGCTATGTAAACAGAATATTAATATTTAATAATTAACATAATAGCAAAATCAAGCTTTTCCGTTTACATAGAGCAATATGTAAACGGAAAAGCTTGATTTGATAGTGAAACAGACTGATTGCCTGAGGAAGGCGTAGAAATGCCGAAAACATTAGCATTTAAGGACATTGAATAAATGTTTGAGCTTATAACTGCAGTGTGTGCTGATTATTCATTGAATTTGTAAGTTATGAATTTGAACATGTTGATTTAAAACAATAATATAGCAAAATCAAGCTTTTCCATTTACATAGAGCAATATGTAAACGGAAAAGCTTGATTTGATTGTGAAACAGACTGATTGCCTGAGGAAGGCGTAGAAACGCCGAAAACATTAGCGTTTAAGGACACTGAATAAATGTTTGAGCTTATAACTGCATAGTGTGCTGATTATTCATTGAATTTGTAAGTTATGAATTTGAACATGTTGATTTAAAACATTTAAAATTTCACGTTACTTGATTTGTTTATGTATTGTTTATTGATCTTACATACGATATTATAACATATGGCATTGTATATCTTTCAGTCAGAGAGCAATATGGTGTTATAATATGATATAAGGGTAATCATAGTAGCCCACTAGCTCTGATAGTTATTACTTCAGAATTTTTGTTAAAAAAGTTGTTTTTCTGACTTCTGAAAATCTGAGTTATGTAAATCCTTCAGTCCCAATTATTTGCATAACTTGAGGAATACTTGTATAATTTTTTTCTTATTCAAATCTTCTAACATCAAAAATATTTATCTAAATGGATTTGTTTATTAAATTAACATAAATATGATGTTTTTTCCTAAGAAAAGAACCAATCTGAAAGCATCCAAACAAATTGCCAATAATATTTTGGACATATAACTTTGTTAATTTTTGTTATTTTTATTTATTCATTGTAATATAATTGCTTTATAAAACAAACAATATAGCAGTCTCCTATCTGATTTTGATCATACATGATAGGAATTGTATATCATCCATCATGAAGTGAAAATATAATAAATTTGAGAAGGCCCTTGAGATATATAATAAAATTTGAAGTTATTAAGTGAGCACATCTGGCATTATCATTAAGCCTGATTCACAGAGAATAAAAATGGCAAAGAATTCCAATAGGATAACATGGCAAAACATTCCTTCAAATTTTATCATATATTGAAGTAACAGCCTCATCCAATTTTGAACAAACTGATAGAAATTGTTTGACATCTTCTCACAATGCAAAAATATGATAAATTTGAGGGCATCTCTATTCAATTCCGATCATACATGATAGAAATTGTATGGCACTCTATCACAATATGAAAATATGATAAATTTGAGAACAACCCTGCAATATATAATAAAATTTAAAGTTAACAAATGGCTATATCTAGCACGTCATTAAGCCTAACGTCCACAGGATAACACTGTAAAAAAAAAAAAAAAAAATTCCAGACAGGGCACTTTTTCAAATTTTGTCATATATTACAAAGAGCCCCTCGAATTTATCATATTTTCACATCACAGTAGGGCACCATACAATTTCTATCATTTATGATTGAAATCAGATTGAGGTCCATTATATCATTTGTTTTATAAAGCAATTATACTATAAAATCATAAATCTACCTGCTTTCTTAGAAAATCTTATAAATAACAAACATTATTAGCAGAAAACAGTTTTTTTATTTATGTAAAACATTTTCAATCATTCTTATAGATCTCGTCAGTTCACATCAGTATTCATATAAATACTATAAAACATATTAATTCAAAGACAATTTAAAATACTAAAAATTATTTATATATAAACAAGTTTTTTTTTAACAATTTTAGTATTAAAAACAACAAATATATCCTTAATAATCACAAAAAACTAAAAATGTGAATAAAATAAAATGGCAGCATAGTAAAATTAAATATAAACTATAGGCTATCTATACATAGAAAGTTAAATAAAGATATAATTAAAAGATCATAAAAATTGTAAAAAATGTTTGTTGTGAAAGAGTATATAATATAAGCTGGCAAAGAATAAAAACTTAGATATTACATCTAGCACATCAGTGCCTTGAGATGGCAAGATCTTCTGGGTCATCATTAAGTAGGTTTACTGCTGCTCTACACTTTTCCATCTCTATTGCTTCATTCGTAGGGCCTCCTAAATTATCACATAATAGATGTTTCATTCCAATGTATGACCATTTCAGAATAATTTAAGAAGCGATAGAGGTGGAAAAGTGTAGAGCAGCAGTAAACTTACTTAATGATGACCCAGAAGATATTGTCGTCTCTCAAGGTGCTGGTGTGCTTGATGTAATATCTTAAGTTTTTATTTTTTACTGGCTTATATTATATACTCTTTCACAACAAAAAAAAAAAAAAAAAAATATTTTATGAAAAAAATAAGGGCCAACTCTAAGTACCTATTAACTTCAGCAGAAAAGAAAATTATTATATACTTATGAGAAGATTTTCTAACTATAGTCATACCTCAGTTTAAGTTTTTTCAATTTATGTCATCTTCAACTTTTTTTTTGCTAATAATAATAGGAAAAAACAAAATTCTACTGAAGACTGAGTCTTACCTGCATAAAATGAGATGTAAATGTACTATATATCAATGCTGATAATGTCACTTCCACTACATGGATAGACATTTCGTCTTTGACTTTTGTTAAACTTTCTATACCAAGTACAAGAATAAATCATTTGTTCAATTTGATATTAGCTGGTTGTTAAAACTTTGTTGATCTCTGAAATGATATGTCAGATATTCATACAATTCTTTTAGATTTGGAATTTTATAACTGTAAAACCATAACATTCAATAAATTTATGAAGCCATCAATAAATAAAACAGTTCTTGAATTTTGCTATCCATGTTGAATTAGCTAACTTCAAATGACATCACAGTAAATGGCCAATACTAAATGATATTGTTTATTTATGTCTTGTCATACATTTTGGTTTTTTATGTTCTTTGATTTGTGCACAACACAGTTACATTACATTGATGCTGCATTTTATACTCTTGAGACCCAGCTTTAATGTCAGTTTATGCAACTTTAAGATTACATCAATCAGTGAACATATTAAAATTGCATAAAAATTTAAAAAATCAATATAAAGTGCAAAATCACATAAAAATGAATATTAAAATATGCAAAATAATATATAAAATTATTTTAAAGCTTAAAAATGTTATTAGCTATATTATGAAATTATTTATTGGTGGTTTATAAAAGGAGTTTAAGTTGTTTTTTAAAGAATATATTCAACTTAAGTCGTTTTTTTTTTTAACTTGATTCGTTCCAAGACTCGCTACTTAATAAGATAAAGCGAGATATGACTACGTTGCATGTGTTTAGAATTGTTGTTTTTTATAGCTCTTGTAAGTGTCTTGAGTAAATCTGGTGTATTTAGATTTTAGAGAAATGTTCTGGGAATAACAGTAGTAGCAAATAAGACAATTGGCACTATGATAATTTTATCCATATGCCACTGATTTTTTTATTTCTATGAATAAATCTCTATATTTAGCAATTTTGATAATGTATGTTGAATGCAAGTTATTTGTGTTAGGAATAGCAATATCTATAAAATATAATTTTCTGTTGTTTATCAACTTAATATCTGATGTGTTATAATGAATTGCTTTTTCTTAGTATTATTCTGTCCCAATACAATTTGTGATATATTCTCTAGAATTGTATCAGAATGTATTTTAATATGGAACTATTTTTGATTTTAATTTGTATTTTGTAGCTTGTTTTTGATAAGTAATCTTAGTTATATGAACATGTCTATGTGACTATTTGTGCAAGGAATGTTTCTGATTATTTCATTGATTATGTGACAGTGCCCATATTTGTCATCAATTGAAGTGTCCTTTAAAATTATTTTATGTGAATAGCCTGGTCTTGTATTACAATAATGAATTCTCTAATCTGATGGAATAGACCACTAAGGATAAACCATGAATCCAAGGATTTTCTATCAGTCTCTAATTGTTCCAGTCCTAGTAATGCTTTTAGTGAAAATCTTGACTGCAAGACTATAAATTCTGTACATTTATCGGTGATGAGATTTTTATTGTTGTATATTTATTCTTTGTTCTGTAGATTAAGTAGTATGTGTTTGCAATTTTCAAGAACAATGAGTTATGTAACTATGAAATATTTTGTTTGGCAAAGAAAAGTATTTGCAGTGTGTTGATCTGTTTATTATGTAGATTCTTTATACAGTCAATTCTCGTTATTTGCGGATTTCGTATTCGCGAACATTTATTGTAACCACAAAATCGTTATTCGCGAAGCTTTCGCGCTTATTTGCGGACTCCTGATTGCAGCGAAAATACTGTTGCCCATATAATCCTTTCTCTCTCTCTCTCTCTCTCTCTCTCTCTCTCTCTCTCTCTCTCTCTCTCTCTCTCTCTCTCTCTCTCTCTCTCTCTCTCTCTCTCTCTCTCTCTCTCTCTCTCTCTCTCTCTCTCTCTCTCTCTCTCTCTCTCTCTCTCTCTCTCTCTCTCTCTCTCTCTCTCTCTCTCTCTCTCTCTCTCTCTCTCTCTCTCTCTCTCTCTCTCTCTCTCTCTCTCTCTCTCTCTCTCTCTCTCTCTCTCTCTCTCTCTCTCTCTCTCTCTCTCTCTCTCTCTCTGGAGGGGGGGGAGAGAGAGAGAGAGAGAAAAAGGAAGTTGTTTGTTACCAAATGTAGTTTCTGAATCGGTTTGCCAGATTTTTTCTCATTACCTATCTTTGCTCATTCCACATACCAGAGGTAGGCCAAAAGCCTGTTCATATCACCTGCAGATCCCATAGAAGAATATGACCCTATGCTTGAATGCAGCCTCAAATTTAGGCGCCTAACTTCCTGCGCACTTGCACCTTACGTCGAAATTTTAGATGATCTGAGGCAAAAAGCGATGCAGTTTTTCAATGCAGTTTAGAAAGACAATGTATCAGCTGTCATATCAAACATCTTACAACATCAAAAAAACTATCAATCAAAAATAAGATTTTATTTATTACATAATTAATGTTTTAAAAATTAAATAAAGATACTGTATATAGTACTATACACTGCATATACTGTAAATATTTATAAGTAGTGTAATACAAATTAAATAAGGTGTCTTTAAACAGAAAAACACACATAAACCAAGTATGAAAATGTTGTGAAGAAAGGTTTGCAGGAACCTAACTCTACATTTCTCATAGGCTTAATGGTTCACTATTCGCAAATTCAGTATTCGCGAAGAATTTACGGAATGTAACTGCCGCGAATAGCGAGAACTCACTGTATTAATAAGGCCTTTTCCATCTCTATACAAAGAAGGAATACTTTCTAAGATAATGATTTAGAATGAATCATGATGCTTATGGTTTGTCAATAATGTTTGTGTTAAATAACATAATTAGTCAAACTTCCCCAGCAATTTATTTTTGAAATATCTGCCAAATTAATAATTATATAATTAACTGTCTTCCTGAATTTGCCATGAGGGCCCATGGCTATGTTTGGCTCGTTTTGGAGTGCTGTTATCAGCATCCTGAAATAAAAAATCTGCCAATGTCTTGGTAGTCTAACTCAGTGGTTCTCAACCTTTTCAAGCCTAGCGCCCACTTGGGTGAATGCGATTGTTCTGAGCACCCCCATCATCTTAACCCAATCCACCACGGCACAAGGTTGAATGTAAGACTTGGACGAAGCAAATATATATATATAAATATGCCTTCCTCAGTTTCCAAAAGAATGGAACCGATAAGTGGTACTGGATGAATATCTTCCTTCATTACAAAATATTGATATAAAACTCAGGACAAAACAGAACAGAATACTGCTAGTTGCTGACTGGAATGAGACATGAGAAAGGCTGAGGAATTCAGAGTTGATTGGCAGGTGCTCCACCTCGTCAGCTTAATGGTTGTGAAATCGGTCACTCGACGTTCTTGTGCAGTGTTGCCAGTCCATTGTCATAAATTTGTAAAATGCATATGGATGCAGAATTCCCTTTGTTCAATAATACTAAGAAAAAAGTCTAACAGGTCATGAAATCTCAACACCCTCTACATAGTCTATCGCCCCCTGATCGCCCCTTTTTGTTCCAGCGCCCCCTTCGAGAACGAGAACGCCCCCTGGGGGGCGATATCGCCCAGGTTGAGAATCACTGGTCTAACTGGTTATGGCGTCGGGACGGAAACCTGAAGTTCCTGGTTTGACTCCAGGTCAAGGCAAATTTTTAATTTTGGAAAATTAGTAAAAATTAAAGTTCAGTTATTAAATAACCACCTTAGCCTAAATTTAAATAATTAATCATTAATCTAACAGATGGTGGCACTGTAGCATAAATTAAAAATAATTATTAATTTGGTAGTTATTTCAAAAATAAATTGCTAGAGGAAGTTTGGCTAGTTAGGGTTATAGGATCATGTAATCCCCTAAGTAACTGTTGAGTTATGATTAATTAATGTTTGTGTTTTCTTTTGGAGATTGTTAAAATATATTTTTGTCCATTATATGATGCCAAAGGAATAGATAAGAATTAGAATAGTACATGTGTTACTTTTATAATGTTTTTCCCATTTAACAAATATATATCTTCTGTAATTGTTTAATTTGTGTATACTCAGTGTGTTTCGATTGTAAGAAGCTAATACAGTTATAGATTTCTCCTTTCCCCACAAAAATTGAACAATTTTCAGATCATTTGGGAATTAAGAATCAAAAATTGACTGGTTTGCTTGCAATAGATAATGATAATCAGTGTTTTACCTACATATGTACCAATATTCATCCCAGCATGGTCTGCAGACCATGCTGGGATGAATATTGGTGCTTGGGTAGATTTACTGTATACTGAAGGATTATAGGCCATGTTATCCTTTGATTTTTCTGTCTTAAGTAATGCAGTTGTGTTTTCAATGACTAGTCTAGTTTTAGGCTGAGGCCAAGTGATTAGATTTATCTTGCAAAATTCATTGCTTGATTTACTTAACCCATTGTCAAAGACTTGTTTCACTGCATTAATACAATTTTTATAAGGTTATACATATAATTATATAATAGAATATTCACACTTAAACTTGAATCTTTATTATTTGTATTTTGTATATGTAACAGTTTGTATAAATCACTAAAGATGGTTTCTTGACTAAGGTCAAAAATGTTTTGAAATATAATTCATACACATACATGTAAAAAAGCATATGCTATTTATTAATTCAAATAAATATTCCATATAATAATTTTGCTGTATATATATATAAGATATATACATATAAGATATATATATATATATCTTATATCTTATATGGTATGCAAATATATTGTGTATTTTTTAATAAGATGTATTTAGTATGCTTAATTATAAAATATATTAAAAAATTTGTTTTTTATTTAGTGTTAAAGGTGGTGAATTATTTGATTTTATTTCACAAAAAGAAAGGTTAAGTGAGGAAGAAGCATCTGCATTTATTAAACAGATTCTTCTGGGTCTGGAACATATTCATAATAAGAATATTGCTCATTTAGATTTAAAAGTAAGTTTTTATGTAGTATATGTAATTTATATTAGAATTGTAAATTTTAGTTTCAGATTATTATTCATTACTTTTAAGATATTTAAATAATCATAATATCCAAACACTTTGAAGATTGTCTAAAGCAGTGCTACTTAAAGTAATAGTTTGCAGACCAACCAATGATTCATGGACCAGTACTGGTCCATGAATCATTGGTTGGTCCATAGCAAATTGCAAATTGTTATATTTTCAGAAGCATAGCATTAGTATTCTGTAACTTTAAATTCATAGCCATTGTGCCAACCAAAGAATATAGATAACATATTATCTATATTCTTTTTTTCATGTTGCTTTTTTAACAGTGCTTCCATCTTTGGGAGTAATATAATATATAATCATAATTAGAATGATAAAATATGGTATATTTTTGCTGTTCTTTTTTTGTTCAAAACATTAATTTTGTTTTGCTATGAAATATTTGAATTCTTAAAAATTTCTGTAAAATTGTTCTTCTGGAAAAAATTACGGTATTGTTATTATTATTATAAATTTTTATAATTTACTGCAAAATTTATTATAAGGTAAAAAAGATAAATAAATTAAATTATATAGTTTACTTATATTTTTTATTGATTTTTATAGCCAGAAAATGTAATGCTCTTAAGTAAAAATAGTCAGCATATCAAATTAATAGATTTTGGTTTATCACGGAAAATCACGATGAATTCTGATATCAGAGAATTAATGGGAACTCCAGAATTTGTTGGTAAGTATAACACACAAATAAATTGAAATAGGTCAAGGATTTAATTTAATTTTAATAATGCTGTTTAAACTAATTGAATAAATTCATTTAAAATATTTACAGAATATTTTTTATAAAAACCATATCATTTTCAATTATTAGTAAAAACTTTACCTGAAATTTTTATTCTTTCTCTTATATTGTTTCCAAACATAATTACCTCTATAAATGATAAAATTTTATTTTATGCTTACTGAAATTAATAGATATGTATAGAATTTTATTTAAATTTGATTGTTTAGAATGTTTTAACATTGCACTGGTCTCACAAAAATTTTTTAGAAGCTAAAAATAGATTACTGTAAACAAACTTTATGCTCTGTTTTTCTCATCATTAATAAATATATTGCATAGCTTTAATGTGAAATAATTTGATAGATATTCTTCTTTATTTTTACATATTTTGATGATGTTTATTTGACTAAAAAATTTTAACATAGTGAAACTATTAATAAAATCTATATTATTTACTGTATTTCTTGTGTGAAAAGTTAATCATTATTTTATTGGTTTTATAACATGAAATGGACCTGTCTTTATATACAATATTACATTATTCATGCCAATATATTCTTACAATTTACTAGATATGAAGAGTTATACAACTATTTTTGTTATCATTGTGTAAATTTATATATATACATTTATATGCTAATTATTACACTGTTCTAGAGATTTTTTCCTAGGTTAAAATGAAATACTATATATAGTATTTCACTACTACATATATAATATAGTATTTTTAAACTATTCCATATATATATATATGGAGTATTTTAAAAAGTTTCAGCATGATATTATATTGCCAAATTTGATGATATGAAAATGCATTAAACATTGCTATCTTCAAAATACTGTCATTCTGCAGTCACACATATCTGTTAATGATTGTGCAACTGTTCAAAACATTTCTGGAATCCTTTATTGGTGACCCATTCCATAGCAGACTTCAAAGCTATTTTTGCAGCATCTTCACATTGTCCTGTTAACAGTGTCTTCATCTTTGGGAAAAAGTAAGTCACAAGGTATGAAATCTGATAAATGGGAATGTGAAAGCAATTCTGTGCTCATTTTAGCCAGATAATTTGAACAAGACATGAATGGTATACCAGATCATTATTATGGAGGCATATTCAGTCCTTATCTGCCCAACACTTTGAGTACTTTATGTGAATTGTTTCTCTTAAACACTGCAACACTTGCAGATAACTGTGCAATAATGCTAAATAACTGTAGCACCTTGTGAAATGAACTGGTAATGAATGATGCCTTTGTGTCGAAAAACATCTCTCATTACTTTATCCTTTGAACAGTCCATTTAGAATTTTTTTCCGTCTCAGAGGTAATAGATATTTCCACATGAACAATTGATGTTTAGTTTAAAGATCATAAAAGAAATGCCACATTTCATTTCCCATGATGATTTTGTGCAAAACTGTTGGGTCTTTGTTAATTGTTTCAATGAAGTAATCATTGTTAGTCATTCCTGACACTGGTTTCATTAAGGATTTGTGGAACAATATGTTGACACAGTTTGTGCAGGTTCAGATCATGTATTAGGATTGAATGATAGCTAATTTAAATTCCAACCTTCTCTGCTATCTGTTCAACTGTTTGATGCCACTCTGTTACCACAATTTCCTGCAAATTTTTAACATTCTCCTTATTTTGAGATGATAATGATCAGACAACAATCATCACTATTAAGCAATTTTTGGCTATCTTTGAATCTTTTAAAGTATTCACACTTTTAATCAAGAAAGCATATTTTTCCTGTAAACTTTCTGTATCATTTCTAAGGTTTCAGTAGCAGATTTATGTAAATACTGACAGAATTTAATGTTTGCTTGTTGCTCAAATCACATCATCATCATCATCATCATCATTTCAATGAATGCATAAAAGATACAATTTCTTGATGTCTGATGAATACATGCTTTAATTGTGCTGATGGATGATTCATTTTTATAGAAAAGAGGTCATTGTATATGCTAGAATGCATAGGCAATGCTTTAGTCATATTTGTTTTAAAGGCAGAAATTCCAGAAGTTTTTGAAACTGCCTTGTATTTTTCTATGTTTAATTCAAAGCTCTTATAATCCTATTGATCTACTTCTGATATTATTATTAATTATTATTTTATTTAGATTTTATTTTTTTGTAAAATATATAAATTATATATTTTATTTTATTAAAATTGTTTGTTCTAAAATGTTTATAAATCATACTGTTCTAAGTTTGTATATAGTGATTAATGTAAAAATTAATTTATCATAATAACATAAGAGAGATATCTTTTAAATATAGTAGGTCCTCTACTTACATGGTTTGAATTATACAGTTTCAGATATAAACAGATGCACAAGAATTTTTATTTGTATTGAATTTCCATAAAATACAAATAAAAAATTCATTAAATGATTTTTTTTTTGCAAAAATATCACATATGACCTTAATTTTTTTTTATATATGTTTAAGAAGTATGCTCATAAATTTAATATTTATTAATGTGTGCATTTGTAAACAGTAGGTCCTTGACTTATGTGGTTTTGATTTATCCCATTTCAGAGATATGCAGATCATAAGTCTATTTATTTTTATTGCAGTTCTGTAATAATGCAAATGCAAACTTCATTAAAAAATTTAATTTTTTGCAGAAATATTAATTATAACTTTTAATTATTTTATATATGCTCAAAACATGCTTATAAATTTAATTTGATCATTCCATGTGTTAATACGTCTATTCACATATATCAAATTTAAGCATTGTTGGACTTAACATGGTTTTCAATTTATGTAGAAAGTTTTTGGATAGGTCCTTGACTATACAGTTAATTTATTACATATTGAATTTAAGCATTGTTGAACTTACATGATTTTTGACTTATATAAAATTTTTCAGACAAATTAAATTAACCATGTAAGTTGGAGAGTTACTGTATATCAATTTGAGTAAAATGTTTTCTTTTTAAAAGGTTAATGTTTCTTACTATGTTGTTGTTATAATAATTAAATTTTTATATTAATCATTAGATGCATGTTAGAACATTGATTTATAAATATTTTAAAAGAAAACAAACAAATTTTAATAAAATATTAAATAGTAAAATAAAAAGTTTTAAATTTGTATTTAAAAGAAAGTATTTTCTCATATTAAAATTTATAAGAACATTTTAATAAATGCTTTTTTTCCAGCACCAGAAATTGTAAATTATGAACCTGTTTCACTTGCAACAGATATGTGGAGTGTTGGTGTTATTACATATATTTTGTAAGTACATATATTTAAAAATTAAGTGCATATCAAGTTTTACAAATTTTTATTAAAATAACTACTCAAAATAATTAAATATATTATTTCATTTTAAAAATTTCAATGGTATATTGAAAAAATTAATAATGTATGACTTAATTTTTAATTTTTTTTTCTTTCAAATTTTTTCAATCTTTTAAATGTTGTTTAAATTCTAAAAAAAGATACAGAATAGACTAAAATTTTTTCTGAATTGAAATAAAATTGTGTAAAATTTAAATTTTTCATAGGAGTAGGCTTAATTCTAAATATAGTTTTGGAAGGTCCGGAGGCGATGCCCGGATTCTTCCTTAGGTTCCGACCCGACCCCCTCTCCATTGTTTCCCTTCTAGGAGATGACCAAATCGTAATGTCAAGATGTAATTCGTTACACTCCACCCAATCTAATGGAAAACAAATAGGATTACAAAACTACTCCATTAATCAAACTAAAGCACTTTTTTATTCATAGAAAAGTTAGTTTTACATTTACAACTGAAATTCCTGTCCTGTTCTATTCTTTTTAAAATCCAATATAGATATAGTTCCGAATATGACATAGGCACAATTCCATAGGACGAGCACACCACCAACAGTACTATCCACAAGCTCACAGGTCAGGATGGGAATCTACTCCCTCTAATGTCAGATAACTTTTTATCCAATCAAGCATTTACATTTTCAAACAAAATATATAATTTTCAAATTTTACTTAAAAACATAACATAAAATTATTCTTTATCAAGAATTCTTAAATTATTACTTCAACATTATAACTTCAACTGTTAGATTTAAACTATAACCAAACAAAAAAACACAGTCCACAGAAATGAAAAAGCAAGATGGCTGCTCCCCTCTGCCATCACCTCTGATGCCAGAACACAGTAAGTTGAACTCCGTGTTGTTTTCCTTTCCTTTTTCTCTTGAACCTTCACAGTTTGTTGCAAATTTACTCAGTTATTTCATCTCAAAAATTTATGTGTAAGTTGAAAACTTTGTAAGTCAAACAATGCTTAACTTTGATACATATGAATATGTGTATGAATAAATAGAATGGCTAAATGAAATTTGTGAGCATATTTTAAATATAAATGAGAAAATTAAGGCTGTAAGTAATATTTTTGCAAAAAATAAATTTATTTTTTTATTTTGAATTTAATGGAAATTTAAAATATGTAAAAACTTTACATGCCTACATATCTCAGATAAATAAATGATCTACTCAGTAAAATATATGGGATACTGACGTCAATAACAAGTTGCACTTTGTAATAACAATCTTTTAATTCTGTAAAATTAGTCCATTTAATTGATCTGTGAATGTAAATATCAGAATGATAATTGGACATACTTTCTGATTAAGTTATATTTCATTCAAAATAATAATAATGCTTTAACTATCAAATACTTCTCACTATCCATCATGAGCTATTATATATAATGTAATTAAAGCAACAAAACTTGAAATTTTTATATCTGCCATATGATCTTATCAATAGATCTCTTGCTTCAAATTCCATGAACTGAATAATACATTATAGTAACTTCATCAGGAAATTAAAATTTTGCATTAGGTAGGAACAGACCTGTGCTTAGGACACTTGAATTTTAATTTTAATGGATTTCTCTCTTCATATGTTCATATTATCAATTAGTGTTCTTTAAATTGTGATTATTATTATTATTCATTGTTGTTTTCATTATTCTGTTCTCAATTGCATTTATCCTAAACCACTCAAAATATTACAAAAATTAAAAAAATTAGAGACTCAACTTAATTTGGTAAAGTGAAAGGCTTTTTTAAAAACACTAGAAGTGGGTCTTTTCTAGTTTTTATCTGAAATATTATATATGCTATTAGATAAATTTTTTAAATTGTTTTTTAAATAAATTTCTTTATATGATTTTATTGATGATAATTTAGAAATGAATTAAAATGAACTATTAATTTGGAAAATTATTGTAGGCTGGCATGGCCACTGTTGTTACAAAATCATTGATATCAGCTATTGAAATAACGAATTTCCATTGTAATTAATTAATTGCTGTTGTAAGTAAGAATTGTCATAATTTAGGCCATCATAAGTTTGAGATTCCTCATCATGGTCCTTTAGGAAATCCTATTAAATTCAATTTTTTGGAGAATTGAGAATTTTATGTATAATAACTCATTAAAAGTAAATGCATCAATCCATAGATTCCAAAAAATTTTCATTTTCACAGAAGTTTCAGGTATTATGTTGTTGAATTCTAGAGTTGCTGGCTTTAAAAGTCTCTTTAAATTGATATACACTGACGGAAAAAAAAATCCCAACACCAAGAACTTACAAGATTATATATTATTTCAATTGTACATAATTTCTAATATAAATAAAATATTTTCTATCTATATGCAAATTTGAACTATGATTATTTAGAAAATTCTAAATCTAACCAATTTAATTCTTTAAATAAATGAATTATTTTGTTTCCACTATATTAGTTTTAGTAAAATTATTTTCATAGCAAAATTCACAATTAATATATTTTTATTGGCTATTTATTTTTTCAATTTTTTAAATTATAGTTTCCAGAAAATTATATTTTTAGCAAGTAATTTATCAAACTTTTTAAGAATTATGGATACATTTAAAGACAATATCTGAAGAAAATTTCATAACTTTGGAATAATAAATTAAGCTATAATGTTTGATATATTTATTAGGCTGAAGTTCAAAAATTACTTGACCAGAGTAGACCATCCACCCCCAATTTTGGCATAAATTCCCAACCAGAAGTCCCTTGTCCTATTTTATTACTCAGAAATCCCATCATCCACAATTTCACATAATTACTACAAATTTTAATTTTAAAAACATTTTACCAATCAATGAGCGAGACTGAAAAAAATGGACAATTGATAGAAAATGGGTAGCTTTTTTCTAAATTCAAGGCACCAAACCTGAAAATTTCTATATTTTATTGATTCCACATAGTAATGCTGTATCTGAGACAATTTTCAGCTTGATGAAAACAGCTTGGTGAAAAGAAAGAAGTAATTTATCATTAAACAATTTTGAAGCTGAACTAATGGTCAAAGAAAATTACAAATTAACATGTCTGCATTATCAAAAATTTTTAAATATACCAGATGGAAAAAATTATAAATTTACCACATATATAAAATTCTAATAATTTGAACAATAAACCTATTGAATATAAACAATAAAAGAAGTTTAAAAGTGAACAAAAACAAAATTTTTATTACAAGCAAAATAGTTTCAGGCATGTAAGCCCATTTTCAGTGTAATAACTTTAAAGATTAGAGCAGGGGTTCCCAAAGTTTTGCCTAGGTGGGCTAAATTGTAAATTCCAAAATATTTGGTGGGCCAAAACAGTGTTATGGAAAAATATGTTCAAACTGATAAAAAGTTAGACAAAGGGAAAGATTTATACTAATTTTATAGCATAATCGTTCTTTATTTATAGCAATAATTACTTTTCATTACAAACTGTTTAAAATAACACATTTCAAAAATAATTAAAAAATAACTAAATAATTTCAAATAAAAAAAGAAAGAAATAATAAATTCATCAATTTGAAGTGTGTGACTTATGCAGTTGTTGTTTTCTTTTAATAATAATAATATTGAGCCTTGGTTCTAAGTCGGTTGAATATATTCTAACACAACTTGTAAATATTCATCAGATAATTTTGATCTCAATTTGGACTTATTAATACTCATGACAGAAAGTTTCTCGCATATATAAGTAATACTCATGATTGAGAAAGTTTTTTTTCAATTTATATATGCGAAAAAACTTTCTCAATACCTATTTGGGAGCACCTATGCATGTATTTTTTTAACTGAACAATTTTTAATTATAATATGATAGAATTTAACACGGGGGATACATTCCAACGAAATCAAGCGTTAAATGAGGTCATCTTAACACGTAAATAATGGAGATAGGTGAAACAGGACAGTGAATTAAAAAATAAACATATTATTTTTTATTTTTGTAACGTAATTTTATCATTATTGTATTACATTAATTATAGACATTTTTTATTGTTAATACCGATTTATATTCATAAATCATCCCTGAAAATCAAGAATATTCAAGTAAATAATTGATTAGAGTATAAGAACATTATTTTAAACATTGTAAAAGAGTATTCAAGAAGCTGCATATATGTATATCCATATACATGCAGCTTCTTGTGACTTCCAGACTTACAAAACCAGCAGTGTTAAATCTATGGCTATCAGAACATATAGATTATGTTTGTATTTCAATTATTTGGAAAATGAGCTGTCTTACATAGTTAATAACTTCTCCCTCAATGGCGTCTCCACCTTGTCGTGGTGAGGGAGCTTGCATGTTCCAATGATCCTTAAAAAATGAATGGATCATACATATATTTAATGCATGGATATAAATACTTAATATATATGCATAAACGCAAATACAGAAAGAATATAACATATTTTAAATAGCCCCACATATTTAAAATTTTTATATAATGCCAAACTTCTAGATAATTCTAGAACTTTGTTTTATTTTCTTGGTTTTTGTATATGAAACTGAATAATTTTAAATATAAAAAAATAATAAAGCATTAATTCAGTTTTAAATCTGATTAGTGTAATCTCTAAATTATAAAAAACTGAATAATTTTAAATATAAAACAAATAATAAAGCATTAATTCAGTTTTAAATCTGATTAGTGTAATCTCTAAATTATAAAAATGCAAAATATAGTAAGACCCCGTTTAATGCGGGGTATACGTTCCAACGAAATCAAGCGTTAAACGAAACAGCGTTTCGTAAACGAGGTCATCTTAACACGTAAATAATGGAGATAGGTGAAAACAGGACAGTGAATTAAAAAAAATATGCGTATTATTTTTTATCTTATTTTGTAACTTGTAATATTATTATTATTGTATTACATTAATTATAGACATTTTTTATTGCTAATATCGTTTTGTATGAATAAATCATCCATGAAAATCAAAAATATTCGAGTAAATAATTTATGTTTGTGATGAGAAATTGCTAATGTCGATTTGTATTCGTAAATCATTAACGAAAATCAAAAATATTCGAGTAAATAATTTATGTTGGTGATGAGGAAGCCTCATTAATACTTTGTTTTTTTTTCGTTAATTAAGAAGTCATCTGACGTCGTTTGACTTCTACTCTTTCGTTCAGCAAGCAATTGTCGATAGCAGGATATCGCAATCCATGACACTTCGTCTTGTCTTTGAACTTCTATTAAAATTTGGATCATTTTTGTTTTTTCGTTAATTAAGAAGTCATCTAACATCGTTTGCCTTTCCCTCTTTCGTTCAGCAAGCAATTGTCGATAGCTGGACATCGCAATCCATGACACTTTGTCTTTGAACTTTTATTAAATTTGAATGATTTTGTATAAACTGACCCATAATTTCCGTAATAGTGACTAAACTTTTTTTGAGAAAATCCGTTGCAAGTTCCTTTTGCTCTTCATTTTCAGAAATGGAAACTTCCTCGTCTTCGTGCGATTTCGGATTTATGTGAGTATAATGGTTCGAAAAATCGCGCCAAAGTGAATCAAAACAAAAAAATATTGAATTAAAAAAAACTGCCTTATATTGAAACAGCGTTAAACGGAACAGCGTTAAGCGGAGTCTTACTGTACAAAAAAATACAAAATACAAAACTACAAAATAAAAGAAAATACAAAAAAAAATACAAAATACAAAAAAATACAAAATATAAATAAATACAAAAATACAAAATACAAGAAAATACAAAAATACAAAATACAAGAAAATACAAAATACAAAAATAAATGAAAAGGAGACAATAATTATTCAAAATAAATATATACAGTATATATTATAAAAATATCATATTATATCAAACAGAAATATCATTTTAATAATGATTAAGAATTAAAAAAGAAAAGAAAGAAAACTCGTTAGGAAAAAATTTTATTCTTTTAATGATTTTAAAAATTATTATATCTTGAAAAATATTTTAGTTGGTCTCATTATAATAATAATATAGTTCGTATTTCACGTTTTAAAACTATTCTAAGTAAATTGTATATATATATATATATTTTAAAATGAATTTTATATTTATTTATTAAATTAAAGTAAAAAGGAGATTATAAAATGGACTGTAACAATATTATATAAATTTTTTTTCCTGCCACGTATCGATTTTGAATTCTTTACTTAAATTATTAGGTTCATTGTCTATCTTTCTCCATTTTATATTTTAAATAATGTAATTTGTCATATGCATATCTTTAAATTTTATTTTAAATAACAGGACGTTAATCCCATCATTATTATTTAATTAAATTAAAACTCGCGATAGAAAATTTAATTATCAATTTAATTTTTTGTTTTTCTTTTTTCAATCGAGGGATTTCCTTTCTTTTTTTTTTTAATTATAAATCTTTGCTTTGCTGTTACAGTAACAATTTCTGATGCTAAAAATACTGCGATTGACTGGGAGAAGATAAATTATCCTACGCGAAATCAGTAAAAATCTTTCCTACAGAAATATTACTTAATATGGAAAACTTGATAATTTAATGAGTTCAAGCCAGTGATAGATTTTCCAACTGAAATTTATGTATCTGGAATATTTTTCGAATTTTTCGTCGCATATCTCTTTAGCATCCAAAAATGAAGAAGGAAAAAAAAAAAGAGATGTTGCGTGAATAATCTTATTATGAATGAAATATGCCTTTCTAACAAAAGTTCTTTGGCATGTTTTCTAACAAAATTTATAAAAAATATATATATAACAGCTTATAAAACATTATTTTCGCTATGTCGTATTATCATAGAATATATACATCATAATGAACTCATTAGCAGTTTTCCAAACATAGTTTTCTTTCTCAAATTTTATAAATTTTCACATGAAAGTTCACTTGTTTAGTTTAAAGAAAGCAAGTAAAAATGTATTTGGATGCAAACTGAAAATCTGTAACTTTGTCACTTGCCATTGTTAACACTCTTGGAACTAATTTCTGTGATAAAATCTTTTACAGTTCATTGTTTTGCAAGTTTATTAAATCAATATCCATTATCTTTTCTCTATTTGGTTCGCCAATGGCGTATTTTTAACAAATCTGAAAGTTTTCGGTTTACTTCATAATATAAAATCAATAGAAACCAGAAGAGTTAGCGTTGTATAATTTTTGATTTAAACTATACAGTATATAGAAATTTAGATCAAAAAATTTAAGCATGGAAATATTATTTCGATAAGCAAACTTTTATTAATTTTTACTATTTAACAATCAAAATCATTTAAAGATACGTGTTCACACGCCATAGAACGTTTCATTCATTCTGAAGTTAATGGGTTAGAGATGATTGAATTTTGTAGGCAAGTAAAAATTAATGCATTGTTGGCATGAAAGCAATTCATGATGTTTTCATAAACGATTGTTATCATCATATTTTACTAAATACAGTTTAAATAGTATAAATTACTTAGTTGTTTAGGATACAAACAGTCTGTAAATTGGACTGAGTCCAGACAGTAGTGATTTACGGTAATGTTGCAGTCTAGTAATGGATATTTACGATAGGAATTTGTTATAAAATGTTATAAACTTATAAAATATTGCATTTTGTGACATAACAAGCAAATATTATATTATTGGATGTAATTAGTTTATCTGAGAGAGAAAAAATGATGTTTAAATCTTAGACATTTACATATTCTATGCAACAGACTATCAAACAAAATTTAATAAATTTATGGATGTAACATACTTAATGAACAATTTTGTTGTTCCATTCTGGATAATTAAACCATACTTTAAAACATTATTATAAAGTCAAAAATATATATATGCTGCTTATATTTATTTCCCCCTTAACAACTTGTAAAATATCTAATTTTCTTTTAAATATTTGCTACTAATAAAGGAAAAAAAACAGTATACATCTTAAAGTCTATGATAATCGTTAATAAATTTTACTGTTTAGGATAAAAAGTAGCTACTGAGTGATATTAAATCATAAAAATTAAAAAAACGGTTTATTATTATTGCAAATAATAATATTATGATTATAAAAATTCATTTCAACAACACCATAATAATTGCCACAACAGTAGTATAATTGTATTTGAACATACAGTATACTGCTACTGTGGTAACTATTATAATACAATATATTGCCATAGCAGCAATATACTGAATGGAAATATCTGCCACTGCTGCTGCTGCTGATCAGGTATGTATGGCGTTGTTTGGAAATATCTGCTGCTGCTGATGAATATATTATGGAAATATATTAGTTATATGGTTTATATATTTGAGCTGTTGTAAGCTATGCAAATATGAGCTATATGGATTAGCTACTGCTGCTTAGCTGTATGGAAATATTTGATGCAACTATTGAAATCATTATGTTGATGTTCAAATACAGTATGCTGCTGCTGTGGCAAAATATTAATCTATTGTTGAAATGATTTTTATAATCATATTATTATTATTTGTAATAATACTATGATTATAGTATGAATCTGCTGAACTATGCTGCTGTTACTACAACTATTATGTTGCTGTTGAAATACTATATTGCTACTGTTGAAATCATTATGCTGCAGTTGAAATAGTTTCAAGTATATTCTACACTTGAAACTGTTATTAATATTCAGAGATCAGCTACTGCTATAAAAAATGGCTTTATAGACACAAAAATGTAATCTCGAAACTATCATGTTTATAATAATATGACACACTATCATACTCAGTATATGAATGTGATAGTGTGTTTTATTATAATAAATAAAACAATATCGAAACTTATTCATTAAGTTCATTTTGTTACGATAATTTATATTTTTTAAATTAACGAATGTAAATTCATTAATTATGGAAATATATGAGCTGTATGGAATATCTACTGCTACTGAGCTGTATGAAAATATCTGCTGCTGCTTTGAAATCATCATGCCAATGTTAAAATGTAGGATATTGCTGTTGTGTCAAGCATTATGCTGCTGTTGAAATGATTTCTTATAGTAGGCCTATTATTATCTGCAATAACAATAAAGTGTTATAGTATGAATCTATTGAACTATGCTGCTGTTACTACAACTATTATGTTGCTGTTGAAATACTTTATATTGTATTATTTTGCTATTATATTGCTGTATGTTCAGCAATATCGATAATTTCAACTAAGGCCTACTATAAAATAATACCTAAATAGCCCATATATTGTTGAATAGGTTAAAAAGTTAAATAAAACAGGCATGTATGTTTAATAATTAATCATATTTATATCCTTTCAAAAACATTTTCACTTAATAGATATAATGTATTAAGAAATATTATCTTTTAATAAAATATTAAATTATACAAACTGTTTCACATATTTTTCGATTTTTATCATGTTTCGTTTTAATCTAAGTAATGACGAATCTGTTTATTGTATATTAATTTTATTATCAACATACATAAAATACAAATATAATACCTCGCAATTAATCCAAATATTGGATTATTTATTTTATTTAAAATTTATAATTTTTTTTTTTTGCAAAATATCAGGTTAGAATTTATAAAATTTTAGTAATTTTTTTCAGTTTTATGTAAATTTTTTGTATCATATTTCACTTAATTCATTATTTTAGCAATTAAAATTTTCCGGTTTTCTGATTTGTCACTAGTTTGTTTATTATTATTATTATTATTATTATTAAATTTTCGTTAAATTTCATACTTTTATATTTGTGATGGACAAAAGTAAATGATATAATTGCGACAAACATAATTTGTGTTGTTAAATAAACTCAAGCAATTGATTCCTTCTAAAATTTAATATAATCTCATTACTAAATAATGATCTGAAATATTAAATGAAGAGAGTTGTAAGCAGTTACAGTAAGTTAAATTTTAATGATTTAGTACGAATTTATTATGTAAAATCTTGTAACGTAATGCACACAAGTACAACAATTTATTATTTGTATCGCAAATTTTTTATTATAATTTATAATTAAAAAAAATTATAATGAACTTTATTATAAATTGTTGTTACTGGAAAAAATATATGAATATATAAACTGTCCCCCACATTAAAGAAGCATTTATCATCATTGTTCACTCTTTAAGGATCATATTTATAAAAAAATAAATGAGTTAGAAAATTATGATAATGGTTTACAAATCCATGATAAAATGTTTGTGTGAAATCCATTATTTCAACTCTTTAAAGAAATTTTTTTGAAAGGAATCAATAGATAAATCAATTGGAAAATCCATTTTAGATTTAAAGAAATATGAAAAGAAAATTAATTGGATTGAAGAAATAAATCTTTGTTAGTTGAAAAATCGAGACGGAATATTTTTGCATCAAATAAACAGGATAAAGAGGAAAATTAATCAAAATATTTTAAATATTCAAATGGGGATAAAAATATTTTAAGATATGTAAATCTGTTTCAATAAAAACAATAGAATCTAACTATTGATCTGTTAAATATAGTCTAATCGTGGAATTTATGATAGGATTTGGCTTCTTCTAGCGCTGGTAACAAACCCTTTCTATATATTATACTGTATATCAAAATTTTCAAAATTATGCCACCCGTGCTCAAAATGATATGCAGAGAAAACCGTACGCCAAAAATAATTTTTTTAATTAAAATTGTTTATTCATAAAAAATATTGAATAATTGCAAAAAATTATGTTCATTTAAACAGTGTTACAGCTACACAAAAAGTTTACACAATTACATATAAGTGTACACAAATCAATCGCATATAATGAATGGATTCAAACATTTAATAATATCAATATAATTCAGAATCTATATGATTTCAAAGAGAGAAAAATTGATAAATAAATTAATAAATATTCTACTCGCTTATTTAATTTTTTAAATAAATTTTGAGTACCCAACATGGCCCAAACCAATTCTTATATAATAATGAATATCATATTTTAGCACAATTTTAATGCTCCTTCTTTGCAGTAAGCCATGCTACTAAATAATTTCCATTAATGGTTTCTTTATATGTTTTAATTCGATTATAAATATTTGGGTCATTGAAAGAAAACTGTAGAAAAAAATAATCCAGTAAGATAAAGAGATGTAGTAGAGATAAAGTCAGCATTAAGGAAATGTGAGTTGATCCGCATCAATTTTTTTATAATCAATAAAACCAAGATGTGCGGTTATAATTAAACAATATCAATGGATATCGTTAATAATTTATTATAAGTAACGATATATAAGCATTAAACACATTTTATATAAGAAATATGGTAAATTATGCAACATAATAATGAGTGATGATAGAAAGTAATTAAATTAAACTTATGCATTCTACATTTTTCTATGAAATACTTCAAATGATAAATTTAATATTTATAATAATTTATCACTATTAAATGCAAATGATGATTATTGGCTATTAAAAGTTAGATATTTAAACAAAACTCTCAAATGATTTAGAAAAGTAGTAAAATTTTATCATAAAACTGCTACATTCATAATTATAAGTAAATGATTAAGTATGGAAGTCATACCATATAAATGACGCATTAATTACATAAACAAGAGATAAAATCAAGTGTTTAATAAATAGAAAACAGTATTATGCTGATTTCTATGGCATATTGTAGCGTATGCAAATTTGATTATAGAATAAACATGCCAAGATAAGATGCCTATGATAATTTTATATTTAAGAAAGTTGTACCAATTCTCTCTAAATGCGTTAGTTATCCTTGCATAATCAAGATATTTATGAGAAAGTAATATGTAAAAACTGCCACCATCATTCGATAAGGGAATAAGGGATTAGAAAATACGATAAAAATATAAACTAATTATACATTTCAACTGAAAGTCATTTACTTTATTTGTAAATTGCCCAGTTGAAATGGCAATTACTTCCATTTCGTTTGTTTTCTTCGATTTTAATCTAGGAAGAAACAAAAACAAATTCGACATTCATACTTTTCGGTGTCTAATCAATAAAAGATACTACTAGGTAGCGTACACGCAACTTTTGTTATCTTATTATGGCAAAACCTATCTGACACAATCGGATGCTGATCTGCATCCTTCTCCTCCTCCTCCTCCTCCTCTTCCTGTATTTTTTGATGTTTTAAGATAAATGAAATGGAATAAAATTAAATATAGCATTTTGTAGATTTTTATTAGAATTTTCTTTTTGTTTTACATCTTTTTGTTTGATTTTATATATATTTCTTTATTTACAAAATAGATTGTTTGTTTTTTTCCCTTCTCTTTTTTTCCGAACCACTAAGAAACATCCCAGTGTTTGGCTTCAAGTCATTAAAATGAATGAAATCATCTTTGTTTTCCGCTTCAGATATTTTTCATTCTCGATTTTTGTTTCGCGGTATTTCATCGCAGAGAGAGAAAGAGAAAAATATATTGTTCCAGTTCACGTGAAATGTGAAAGATTAAATAAAACTTTTCGTTTGTTCAACGGAAATTATTATGAATTGTGTACGGAATACACTTAACAACAATTAGGAAATCCGCGCGAATCCATAACAACAAACAGGACTACTTAATATCGCAAGCATTCGAATCAATTACACAAATCACACGATAAATTTCGAGACTTTCGAATCGATTACACACAGCACGTACTAAAATCACAAGCATGCGAATCGATTACACAAATCACGTGATAAATTACGAGGCGTAAAAATCGATTACCCGAAGCAAGTGCTAAAATCACAGAGAGCGCGAATCAACTATACAAAACAATTACTAAAATCACGTGTTTAATAGAGAGCAAACAAATAATAATACACTACATCGACTGCTGTCAATTATTTAATAATTATTTTATTATTAAACATTAATACTGATAGTTATATATATATATATATATTAATAATAAACCATACAATAATTAAGTAGTTATTGCTTAAGGTAATGCATATTTATGCATTTCTCACTTATTAATTCCGTGATTTAGCGCTTGCTTTGCATATCTCATTGATACTCAGTGCTATTTTAGTGTGTGCTTTCTGTAACAGATTCTGAAGTCCTATTAATTAGCACGTTGTCTGTACATTTACATTATTATAAATTAAATTATTTATATTAAAAATACAGATTCACGAGAGATATTCACTAGTTTGCTATCTGAAAGAGTTTAAATGCATATATACTATATAAATATATATAATAATAATTTTTTAAAAGATTTGAGTTGAATAATATTTTATATTCTTCTTGTCAAAACTATATTTTATGCTCCTATAAGAACATTTATGAGATGCTCCTACGAGAAAGTGTTCATATCGATAGATATGAGCACTTTATTATAGAAGTATGTGTCGCGGTATTTCATTATTATACATTTTTCTCATAGGAACACTTTCTTATTTTATATTCCTATAAGAATATTTATGAGATGCTCTTATGAGAAAATGTTTATAGCTATCGTTATGAATATTTTTTCATATCGATATGATTATTTGTCAATCGATATGTTTATTTAAATGTTCATATCTATCGATATAAACATTTAAATGAGAAAATTCAAATGTTCATATAGATACATACGAACATTTTCTTTAATTTTCTTGGAAAATAAGAAGTTATTGTTACAATTTTTGTCAGTCTGTGTCTATATTATATTTTTTAAAAATTACAAAATTTAGTTCAATAATTCCATACGCTGAGTAATTTTTCATGTCTCTAAATCATGTCGCTAAAAACATGTTTTCGAAAATGTAAACTCAAACTTCTTAAAACATCTTTTTCTGAGAAAGATGTTTCGAAAAATAAATTTTTTTTTTTTTCAAAATCTCTGAAATAAAATGGATTTCAGCAACAGAAATATATTTATTTGATATTAATTTTCTGAAGTTTAAGTAACTCACAGTTTTATATACGAACGAATAACGAACACGATTGAATTTCGTTAGACTTAACAGCAAAAAGAAATTTTTTTATAAATTAATTTTGCGTTATCTGTGAGGTGTCTGCTTAATTTTTATAAGGTGTTTGTTTATCATAACTTTTTGCTTTCCACAATCTTCATGTAGATTGTGGAAAGCAAGAGATTAAGATAAACAAACTCCTTATAAAAATTAAGCAAACACCTCACAGAAAATGCAAAACAAATCGCTAAACACAAATGTTTCATTGGAATGAATGTAAAATTGGAAATTTATAAAGAATTCAATGTGAAAAATATACATGAATATCACTCTTCTGTTACCTTCCTCTACAAGATTTATCCTATTCATGGATGATTCAAAATGGTTTTCTTTATCTTATAAATGATTATGGTTTCCTTGTGAGGAAATTTCAATTCTGCAATGTATCGTTGCAACTTAACCTTTAAAGAAATATATGCAAGAACATATGGCCTAAATACTTAATTGCTTTCATTCAGTCTAAATTTTATTAGATAATAAACATAAAAAAAAATTTTTTTCTGTACGAGACAGCATAATATTTTAACATTTTCTTCAGTTGTCAGAGTTTCATATTTTATAATCCTTCTGTCTAGGAAATTTTATTTTTCTCCCGTTTTGTTCTGAAAAATTTGATGAGTCAGTCTTTACCAGGAAACTATATATGTCATAGAGATTTTATTTTAATATTCAAGATTAACAGTAGTCTGCTCTCGAAGAAAATGTGTAAAATAACAACTAAAGTTTGCTTTAACTATATATATATATATTTAATTCTGTGAAAATTGTTTTAATATTTTTAAGGAAAATTTTAGAAATATTTTAATGTAATTTCGTAATAAAACATTAAATTATGTTCACACAAAATAAGCATTACTGAAAATGTAAAATATATTCCACTTTAGAGTAATTTTAAAATTCAGGTTTTCATTATAACGATCGGTTAAATAATTATTATTATTATTATTTTTTTTTTTTGTAAAATTAGACAATACTTTTTCATCATGTAGAAGACACATGATGAAAAGTAGTGCGCAGTCAAAAAATATAACAACTTTCACTGATAGAAAAAATAAGTCATTGTGTACCACACTTTGAGGATAGTCTGTATAGTTATCTTTTGTAGTTTGATGAAAGCTTTCGTATGTAAATCTAATGTTTGTTGACTCTGGTGTCATGTTCTGGGAATAATACCAATGGCTAAGTGGACACTGATTTCGTAACATTATACGTTGCTGATATTTTATTTTTCTGTATCAATATTGTTATTCTGTATAGATGCATTTGAAATGTGTTTATAATAAGGACGTTTCGTTAAAATAGATTTTGCAGATTAATTCTGTAGATCATATTGACTGTTTACATCTTTCTGTGTTTGGAATTCATGAAGGATTAATAATTTGCTTCGAGATATAATATCACGCAATATAGTTTGCAAATACGCCATTAAATTAGAGATGGTAAATATTTTTATCTCATTGAATTCTTTAAAAATTTTCAGTTTTCCAATAAGACATTTGTGTTTAGTCTTCAGTTACGAGTTTTTTTTTGCGTTATCTGTGAGGTGTCTGCTTAATTTTTATAAGGAGTTTGTTTATCATAACTTTTTGCTTTCCACAATCTTCATGTAGATTGTGGAAAGCAAGAGATTAAGATAAACAAACTCCTTATAAAAATTAAGCAAACACCTCACAGAAAATGCAAAACAAATCGCTAAACACAAATGTTTCATTGGAATGAATGTAAAATTGGAAATTTATAAAGAATTCAATGTGAAAAATATACATGAATATCACTCTTCTGTTACCTTCCTCTACAAGATTTATCCTATTCATGGATGATTCAAAATGGTTTTCTTTATCTTATAAATGATTATGGTTTCCTTGTGAGGAAATTTCAATTCTGCAATGTATTGTTGCAACTTAACCTTTGAAGAAATATATGCAAGAACATATGGCCTAAATACTTAATTGCTTTCATTCAGGCGTGATTAACATATTGTTTATCTGATGACTTTTATCGAATAATTTATTTTTGTGAATATAATAATTCAACATATTAATATCTTCTTTCTTGTGTTCAATTTTATTGTGCTTTTAAATTCATTAGAAGAATCAAAACATGTGTTGCATTTATCTGTAGAGTTTGTTAAATATTTTGATTTCCGTAACATTGATTAATGAATGTTTAATGTCGTCAATATATATAACATGCAACAGAATATTCTATAAACATATAATTTAGCATATTGGAGATAGGATTAACCCACAAAATTATTGATGTTTGCAAGCCGTCTAAACGAATCATCGCCAACAACCATTCCAAATTTAATCAACAAAATACGAAAATTTATATTCAGTATTTATGTATATATATATATATAATGCATATTTTTATAAAGGAATTTTTAAAAAGTCGTAGAATATTTACGTAAAATCTTGTTTAAACTTTATTCATTATTCATCCTTTTTGCAGATGCTGCCGTTCTGTGCTACTTCAGTATTAATAATTGCGAAATAAACATCTGCTCAGTCTACATTGTTTTCATTAGTAACTCGTGGAAATTTTCTAATTAGCATTTGAAATCTTCAACCTCACTCTTTCATATTTATTTATTTATTTAATTATTTTTTTTTTATTTTTCCACGATTTGTGTTGGGAAAAATCGATTATATATTCATAAGTGCAAATTAGAAAATATGTTCATCTCTGACATCTAGAATTAATTTAATTAAAAACTTTTTATCGTCTTGTTATTATTATTTATTTATTTATTTTAATTTATAATTTTCCAACTGATGTAAACTGATTAAAATTTTATACTCGAAAGTTTTTCTATACTAATCGACTCAGATAGGTTGCAAAAAAAAAAAAAAAAAAAAAGTGACAAAATGCACTATAACATGAAAAATAATCCTTTCTTAAATTTCCTTTAACTGAAATGAACAATTTAAAATTTATTGGAGTCTTAGCAAAATTTCGTATCCTTGACAAAAGGTATTGGCTGTTACTAATGCTTTTTCAATAATACGTTTAATAACCGTTAGCTCGGTCAGATAACATTGTCAGACAAAAATGACTTTGTCATTGTCTTCCATCCTTCAAAATGTCTAATTTTTTAACGCGTGTTTCTTTGTTACTTGCGCATTAAAATTAGCGATTCCTTAACTTATAAATACTGATACATCGTTACATTAATGCTATATTAGTAAGATTTTGCTCGTTGATTACTTCAAAACAAATTTATACAAAAACTACTCACAATACAAATTAGTTTCTCAGAAAATCGATAGATTATCGTCGATTAGTGATATATCTAAAAAATTTACCAACTTAGATGTTAGCCGCTGGCTGTAAATTTTACTGTTGGCTTGCTGTGTATATTTTCCACGCTAATGAAATGAACTTAACCAAACTCCATTACTGTGTAGTATTTTGTTTGCTTACAATAAATCCATATCAAACTTATTTTTGCTCATTCTCTTTGGAAATATAAAGATAAATGTTAAAAGTAAATGTTTACTTGCTATTATTTATTATATTGTTTGTTTTTGTTTTAACTATTCTTTTCTGTTCGAAATTTTTTTTTATATATTTAAATAAGTCGGTCATATTTTATGCATATAAAATGTTTAATTTTTATAAAAATATTGAATATTTTTCAATTTATCACATTATCGTTCTGTTTAATAATAACTGATTTTTTTATGCTACTTTATTGAGTTTTTTATAATCGGGAGGTGATTATTTATCAATTAAATGTATTTTTATGAGAATTTTTTAAATTGCTGACCTATATGCAAAGTAAATGCAATTTATGTAACATTATTAACATTAAAAATCATTATTGGGAGGTGATTATTTATCAATTAAATGTATTTTTATGAAAATTTTTTAAATTTCTGACCTATATGCAAAGTAAATGCAATTTATGTAACATTATTAACATTAAAAATCATTATGTATGCGTTATTTACTATATCAGGGGAAAAACGAACATTATGGCCAGATGTTTATCATTTTAAATTACCATACTTGATATTTTGAAAAAATGCATTAATATTTTAAATAATACACTAATCGGATTTCACATTTTTACGGATTATCGGGCTGCTGGCCGCATGACTAGATATCTGACTTCTATTTACAAAAATCGATTTCCGCAGCTTCAGATTTTTCAGGGGATTCCGGCTATTGATCTCCATCTTTCATCACAGCGATAGACAATTACTATAATTAGTTTCGAATTTTTTTCTCTAGAATATATGAAATAAAAAAAAAATGAACAGCACACAATCAAAACAGATTCTTCGTTCGGCTGGATGGCTGCGGTGGAAGCGTGCTATATTTCCACTCTGGAGGATCCGGGTTCAATTCCCGGATCCCATATCTCTGGATTTTTTCTTAGGAGGAGCCCGGGCCCGTTGAATCCCTTTCTCCACCTTATTCCCAGGGGTGTAAGCTTTCATGGTGAAAACTGGAATGCTCATCGCTTAATGCCTACTACAGTGAGAATCAGCAAAGTGAATCAATAGAGTATACATTCTTTGTATACTCTATTGAATTACTTTTAAGTTAGGATCTTTGAGTTTTTACGTGTTGAAAACTTTTATCGAGTTATTATTATAATAAATATTACTGTATTTATTTTTTATGTTGTTGACTTTTATGAACTTTTGTTGGTCATTAATATATTCTGGTACATGCATTGCATATATAAAATTAAATATAAATGTATGCGAGTTAATTTTTTGTTAATGATACACCATGACAATATATATACGTATAAAAATCTATATTAAGTATGAATAAATTCAGAAGAGAAAATTGCATTAGATAGAGTCTTATACATTTATGCATCCAAAATAAAAAAAGAAAATGAATTTTATATTCAGTGCAGAGTTTGTTACACACTGTAATTACAAACCTCCCAGAAGTAAATTCCCCGCGTAGTAGTTTGTATAATACAATTTATGAGGCAAAAACTTTTGAACTTCAAAGATTTTTATCCACTTCCAACTGAGTGTAAATTGTTGATTTAAATATATGCCCAATACGATTCTCTTCCCCCTTCTCTTTCCTCCCTGAAAAACACAAACCGAACAACAAAAGACATTTCCTTTTCTTCTGAAAAAGAAGCTGGGTTATATTTTCTCTCCTTTGTAAATCTGATTTACAGCACGTACCAATACTTTCCTGAAGCGAATTAAGGAAATCGATAGGTCCCTCAGCTCATCCTTTTCTTCAGATTTGAACAGTTCAGCGAACTTCTACACTTCGACATACAACAATCTAAAACATTTTTCGCCTGATCTCTCTCAATTTTGGCCAGCTTTCTTATAAAAAAAGGAAGGGAAAAAAAAGTGCGACTTTGTGAATGATTAAATCAATTTTCATCTTTGTCGGTTTATACATCCTGTGCACAGTAAACGAAACGATAAAAAATGATTTTTGTCGGTTGGTATAAATTTCTAAACTTTTCTCGTCATTTAAATGGATTTTATGAATTCGATCACTTGAATAGCTAAATATTCTTAGGAGGATAAACTCATTAATGTGAAAGATGAAAAGATAGATGACGTATGATAAATTTAATTTCTGAATTCCGGAGACGTGAAGCTAAAGCAAAGGTCAATCAAGTAAAAGGGATTTAATCAATGTCGTAAATACGGCTAATATGACGTTGGCAGCAACGACATGGTAATAAAATACGATTATTTTTAGTGCGATTACATTCTAATATTAAGCTAACAGTTTAAAATTAAATGATTTTGATACTTTACCATTAATGATTAGATTATTTTCTCTTGCATCTCTTTTGCATCCTTACTTTCTTTGCATTTACTTTCCTTTAGTTTGCTAGTTTTATTCTTTGCTTTTTTGCATTTGCTGCCCTTTCATCTCCTAGTTTTACTTCTTTATTATTTTGCTTTCATGTACTATTTTACTTCTTACTTTTTACTTTTTTGATTTCTTAGTACTAGCGAAAGCAAAAATATATTGGGAACTTTTCAAGAGTACAACTTTTTAGCATTATTTGAAGATAGCATTTTTGTAATTTATTAAAATTCGAACTATTTAGTCTTTTCTTATAATTTATATTATAAAAAGACTCGTTATATTATAAATGAGCCTTTATAGACTGACTTATAACAGAGTGTTTATTTTACGATGATATATTCTATCATCTTAAAATAAACACTCTAGGTACTTCCCTTAACAGCCACTTCATTTCTGAGTATTAACAACCCCCTTAACAATCCCTTAATATTATTTTCAGACATACAGAAATTTTAACTAACTCGTAACAGAGGATTTGCTTCTATATAACGAATGACATGATGTAAGATTATATTCGTATCTACAGTAAAAGCTAAGAGGAATAATCTTCCTAAGAAGAGATTTTTATCAAAGATCTGTTCCTGTAAAGAATAAAAATCCTGATATAAGATATTTTTCTTATATACACTATATATATTTTTTATTTTTTTGTTTCTGATGGGACGATGCATTAAACTTTCTTCCAACTGAGATCAACAGTTTGCTATGTTTCACATGAATGTCTAAGTCTCAAGACGACGAAAAAGCTTCTTTGATTAAAGAATTCCTAGAGTTTCTAAAGCTGAAATCTAAAATTCGGTAAAATGTTCAGTAAGTTTCTTTTATAGTAAAAAGAAAATAAGTTGGCTATAAATTTGTCATCTATGTTTGATACTACAGTTATATCTTTTTTTTAATCCAAAAATTCTTTGGAAAATAAAAATTAGATCGCAGTCTACAAGAATATTTATTTTTTAAATTAAAAAAATAATAATAATTTAGCATGGTGCATAACCGAAAAGTAGCAAGATTTCTAAAGGAATTAAATGAAAATTAAAAATGTGCATTTAATTAATTCAACTAATTACTCATTTATGTGTTAAATTATGGTTAAACATATGTATCAAACAGATCTTTACATGTTTATAATCCAATATATTATGTATATCACAGGTGTAACCACTAACTATGCTACAGCTAAGCTATTAAAGCTGATTTATATTGCTACAATAAATTTATTGTTATTATTATTTAATACAATCTTTCTTTTTATAGTTTAATGTCTGAAAATTCATTGGGAAAAAATTAATAATATTAACTACACAGGTACTATATTTTTTATTTTTTTGTTTTTTTGGAAAAAATCAAAGATTCTTACAAATTATACACGCAAAATTTACTCATTAGTATTGATGAAAATGCAAATGAAACTTCTAGCTATGGTCAGAGTGTTGTTGATCTTATTTGATGTCTTTTAGCAGTGCTACATTTCTCAGTTAATGAGTTTAAACTTTGGTTTTATTCTTCCCGACAGGTAAATTAATCGTTTCTTCCGCCTTTGATCTTATAAATGTATAGGAAGAATGTGTTCCGTCATGTTGAGAAATATCATGGTTCTTCTTTCTTTAATGATCAGTCATTGACAATTCTCTCTTAAGTGCACAAAATAATGACTGGAGTGTTCGTTTTTTTTTTTTTTTTTATTTAGATAACGTAGTCATTATAACAATAAATCGCTTGCTCAATACAGTTTTTTTTTTTTTTTTTAGATTAAATATCTTGACTGAACCCGAAATAGAAAATTTCGTTAACTTTAATTTACTGAATGCTTACCTTTTGCTGAAAGGACGTGAGTTAAACTCATAAAACAACACTGTACAAGTTCTTTTATGAGTTTCAAAGTTGAGGAGGAACTCGGAAGAGGAAAAAAAAACCAAACCAAATCGTATTTAATTACGTATCAGCCTTATAAAAGTACTTTTATTGATTCTTACTTATTATATATATATATTTTTTCCTGCTATATAATTATATAAGTTTTACAGATTTTTGTACGGTGTCATCATTACTTTGCATGCTTACTGAGGGAAAGAAACTGTAAAAAATCTTTCTTGATTATTGTATCACTACATAAAATCTCTTTAAATCTCGAGTTATTATTTTTTATGACTAAATGAAATTGAATATTTTTATTCAATACTTATGTATTACACATAAAACTTGACTTCATTAAATAAATTTATGATTAGCAGGATTAATCTGATTATCTTTTAAATATCAGTCATCGCAATAATAATGTCGTTTTCATAATTGTACTTGTTCAAGCGTGTCTCAGCTTGTCTAAACATGAATTTTTAGTTTTATAAATACTAATAAGCCGAGGCGGCCTTATTCTGTAGAATATTTACTTGATTAATTTAAATTAGCAAATTTTTTATATCCTTTCGGATTTACCTGATATTTTATTGAGGTTGAAAACTAATAAATTAGAAAACAAAAGTTAAATTATTGTGAGAGATTCTATCAAATATTTAGCATATTTCCTTTCAAAATTTCTAAAATTTAAGTTATTCTTTTTTTTACCAACTTACCTTTAGTTTAATATAGTTTTATAAGTCTAAAATTAGTTTCATTAGATTGTAGTGTTTTTTCCCCTTTTTCTTTTTTTTGTTTTATTACTGTGGCAACGAACAAGGGTTTCGTATCAAGTATTGTAATTTAATTTCCGTTCATCGCTTGTTTGATCAATTATCATTCTCCGTCTGCAATGTTTGCTTTTCCTACAGTTGACTTTACTCGATCTAACAGGCCAGAAAGACTCGCTTTCTCTAAAGATAAATGAGAGAATTTTAATGGAAATTTGCTTAAAAATAAAGCTACATAGTTTAAATTTCTAGACGAATTCCTGTAGAATTTTAAAATCTTTTATACTGACTTTACAAATTTCTTTTTATTATTATTATTATTATTTTTTTTTTCCTTGTAGAATAAAATATCAGGTTGGGCTGAAAAGAAATTATTCCTAGACTATATTAGTTATGATTTATTGCTTTAAATAGCTGTTATGATTAATCCCTTTCCTTTTCTTTTTTATGTTTAAAAATAACTAACATATTTTTAAGTACAGATTTAGGAATGTTTAAATTAGTATTTTCCGCCATATTTTCCAGTTTTCTACGCATATTTCGGTAGATAATTAAACTTTTCCATTCTTTATGGGTATATCAGTATAAGTTGAAAATAAAGTTGATGAAGTGGTACCAAGTCCATTAAAGTTCTTCCAGCTTCCAAACTACTTTATGGCATTCTTTTACAAAGAGTATACAGAATGCGTTTTCTCTTTACATCATCGAAACTAGTTTGTGCTAGTATATGTATATATGCGAGTGGGAAAAATGGTTAAAATTGTGTGTTGCTGTATATTATTTCCTTACCGACTTCTCGTAGATTAACTATCTCTCTCTTGGTGAATTGCTTTACCCTCCGATCAATCCATAGAATAGAGAAGTGCGGAAGTGGCAACTAGAAATGTATGGCAGAGTCTAGACAGCAAGGCGACATTTTGTGGACAGCTTTAGGACGTTGACCTAGCCCAAGAGACATTGAGCCGAGATGCTTTTAGGACGATTTGAAAACTTTCCTGGAAAACTGCTAGTTTAATATACTCTGCTGTGGTATCGGTAAATATATTTGGGTGTCATCGTCCATTTCCCACAAGCCACCAAGTGCTTTCTAGTATTAACACAGCTTAAATACTGCAAATGTCCTTGTTATGATTAAATGTCTCCTTGGGCGGTGAATGTAATCTGGTTTATATGATGGAATGCCGTTTTCGAATGGAGTATTTAATAAGTTTTTCTGATAAATTAGTAATAATGCTTCATGAAATATATATATATAAATGTGTCCAAACTAATTTACGCTAATGAACATGTTTAAAAATGAGTTTCTTAACGATAACCTTGATTAATAATGCATCATTGTTATTACTATGTGCATCGATCAAAATTCCATATATATAAGGCACAAACATGTTGATTCATCAAATTTTACTCATTATGTTCATTTAAGCCATCGCTAAAAGCGCATTACATACGTTGCAATGCATTTACAATGCGTGTTAAACCAGGGTATTAAATCTATCAATGCATTACATACCTGTAATAGCTGATATAACTAGAAAGTGTGTTCATATATATATTAAAATTCATAAAATTAATTTATAACCTGTTATAAATTGTCAAAACGCAAAATCACGACTGCTGGATTCTTTTTAAACATTCTCTACATTAAAATGCAGCTTAAAAATTCGATTACTTTTTTTAATGGAAAAGCATTTTCCTCTCGTTAAAAAAATAAAATAAAAAATATTTAGATGAAGATCTTATTAAAGTTTAATTTGTCTATAGTTATATTTCTTAATACCGAACCAATTTTCTGTATTTTTAAACTTATTTGAGAAACTCTTCTACAGAAAGATCAATCAATTATTCATTTATAAATCTTCTTCTTCTTCTTTACTTATTCTAATGGAAAATATCTTAAAAAGAAAGTTTTATATTTCACTATCAAGAGTAACGAAAAATGCAGAAAAAAAAAAGAAAGAAATGTCAACTATATTTGCATTTTTACTTCAACGCGAGAACCTTTACTCTTGAGATCTTATTTGTGTATGAAATATCGCTCCTTTAAACTTTCTTTGCATATAACGAAAATCAGTTTTTGACGTATATAACAAATTCTACATGAAAATTCAAAGAGCAACAAAATCAAAAATAAAAGAATTTTGTTGCTATCTTCTTTTATCAGGTTTAATCATTTGTAGCTTTTATTATTTATTGAACATCGATATTTTTTATTTTGTTGCAAAGAGCAACAAAATCAAAAATAAAAAAATTTTGTTTCTATCTTCTTTTATCAGATTTAATCATTTGTAGCTTTTATTATTTATTGAACATCGATATTTTTTATTTTGTTGCAAATGCTTTTATTTGAACATTGATTATTGTATTTTTTTCTTTTGTTGTGAAAGCCATTACGAATACTTTATCTATTATTAAAGAAACAAAATATCAGCAGGTTAGCATTCGCTGATTGGTCGAAATCTGATGACACTATTGGTGACGTCAATTAGCTTGTATTTTCGTTCTTTTTTTAAATATCTCTGCGACTTTTTACGTCACTCGAACGTAATAAAAGCAATTAAATAATAAAATATCAGCAGGTTAGCATTCGCTGATTGGTCGAAATCTGATGACAATAATGGTGACGTCAATTAGCTCGTATTTTCGTTCTTTTTTTTAAATATCTCTGCGACTTTTTACGTCACTCGAACGTAATAAAAGCAATTAAATTATTTTTATAAAACAATTGTATGATGAAAACATATTTAGCAATTAAAATTCATTCATAATTTCCACTCCACAATGAGAAATAAATATATATACTCCATACAGGAATAAAAATCAAAAGGAATACTTAAGTAAATGCTAACGACTAGAGGCAAAGCAATCATCTAAGTTGTAAATAGATTAATTTATTAAAGAAATTCATTAAGAGGACTCATATCCTTCTTAAACTATCTCTACTCTGATTAAACAAACACTTTATAGTGATTCACGACCTTTACTGCTTCAGGGAAATGAACTAATAAATTTTCTCATTTAAAGCTTAAAATTGAGTAGCTTAGATTCTAATCAGTGAATGCAAAAAGGACAGTACATTAGTAAGTAAATTAATTATGTAATTTATCACTTACTATTTTTCTAAATTGCCTCACTTAGAATCGTTTTAACTGTTTAGTTTGTTAGCCTCAGTTATCAGCAATTAACATAACAGCTTTGATTAAGTTATATGACACTAGTTTAATCTTAATTACTTAACATTTTTTTCGACTTATTAAAATAAATAGCGAAGTGGAATTTGATTATATCAGTGTAAAAAAAAAAAACTTTACGTAGTGTCTATATACCGTAAAGAAGAAACAAAGCGTAAAAAATTATGGAAGTTGCAGCGAAATAAAACTGTCAGTAGCATCGTGCTCTAAATCATGCCAGACCTCAGAATTACGCCGTTGAAAACGTTATTGCTTCTTAATGTTATAACGAGAAATAAATCAGTATCATTTATAAAATCTCTTTTGAAGATTTCGAATTTCGTGAAAGTGGAGTTCCCATACAAATAGATGATGATGATAGCCATCCAGTGAATCATCCAGTGAAGCATCACTGGATGATGCGACACTCGGGAAAGAAAACATTTTATGTTTTCACCCACTACATGGAGTGGAATGTAGAAAATGAGGTGTTGAAAACACACTACAGGTTAGTGGCTCTTGTGCATCACTTGTGCCACTGCTACTTGCATTAAAATCAACCCAAATTTGCAGCACAAATAACGCTACTTTTCTTTTGCATCGGTAATTTGTGTGATCGTTTCTTCTGTAAGAAAAAAAATATAAACGTGTTGCGTGAGGAAACACATATCGCGGATATATATAGCTTAGAAAATCATGCAAAAAAAACCCGGTTTCCCACCACAGATTTCGTCTAAATCATCCAAAAATAAATTGTATTCCACCAGCATATATATTCAATTCACAAATATATTTATTAGAATATAATCGATTTTAAAGAATCGATCTGAAAATGGTGATTTTATGAGCAAAAATATGTTCCACTTGTCACTTCCACTCTCGACAGAATATATTTACAGTTTTTATAAAGGATGAAATATTTATATATGGTGCTGACACTTTCTGAAATATTAAAAATATAACAATTCAACAGCTTCTCCCTACATTAATGTTTGCTTTGAATATTGACAAAAGGATAACTGTGATAAGTCGTTTAACATGTGTTTGCTTATTTACAAAAAAGATAAATAAACTGTAAAAAAGCGTTATTTTTTATTGCTAAGGTAACTATTGCTATTGCTTGAGAAACAAAATCTTCTTATTATATAAAAATATTATATAATAAAAAGATTTTGTTTCTCAAGACATTTTACTACTACAGAATTGAATGTTTTTTACTATATCATTTCTATAGGGATTTTAAAATTATTACGTCATTACAATAAGAGATACGTAACAATAATATTTGATGATGATTATTGATAATAATTAATTCTAAACTCTTGTATGTTACCTTAATAGTTTAATTATTGTTATACGCGTAACGACGTGATTCTAAAACAGTAATAAAATTTATTACTGCACTATATTTGTATTACTTATTATGTTTGTTATAATAGTAACAGTTTTATGATTATAATTTTTAGATTAAAAATTACTTACATAAATCTCATAGATTTTTTATAGCTCTATATCAGCGTTTCTCAAACTTTTTTCATTCACGACCCCATTTTTCATTACACGTTTCTCAAACTTTTTTCATTCACGACCCCATTTTTCATTACGAGATTTTTCGCGACGCTATTTTTAATTACGAGATTTATCGCGACCCCAGATATTAAATATGAAATAGTATTAAATATGAAATAAAACATACTAGTACATAAATCATTTACACACTTATTAAAATGTACGACCCCATTTTTCATTACGAGATTTTTCGCGACCCCATTTTTAATTACAAAACATACAAGTACATAAATGCGATCCCAGGTATTAAATATGAAATAAAACATACAAGTATATAAATCAATTTACACACTTATTAAGATGAACACAATCAACCAACCACACCGAAAATATATGTTGTCATAAGTTAAATATTGGGCATTTGTGAAATTACATATAAACTCATGTTGTCATACGTTAAATATTGGGCATTTGTGAAATTACATAAAACTGAAATTCAAGTGTTTGAATTTAATTTTCTAAGATGAACACAATCAACCAACTACACTGAAAATTCATACGTTGTCAAGTTAAATGTTGGCATTTGTGAAATTACATAATAAACTGAAATTCAAGTTAATATTGGGTGTTTTGTGAAATTACATATAAACTGAAATTCAAGTGTTTGCCAACCAACCACACCGAAAATTCATATGTTGTCATACGTTAAATATTGGAGTGAAATTACATATAAACTGAAATTCAAGTATTTTAATTTAATTTTTGCTGAAATTCATATGTTGTCATATGTTAAATATTGGGCGTTTGTGAAATTACATATATTCCAATGTTTGCATTTAATTTTTGCAAACCCCATTTTGGGCCGCGAAGCGAAATGGGTCACGACCCAAGTGAAATCCAGCATTTCGCTTCGCGACCCCAAATAGGGTCGCGACCCATAGTTTGAGTAGCATTTCGCTTTGCGACCTGGGATCACGACCCATAGTTTGAGAAGTGGGGGTCGCAACCCATAGTTTGAGAAGCACTGATTTATAGCAATTCATATTTCGCTTCACGATCCCTTTTAGGGTCGTGATCCACAGTTTGAGAAACGCTGCTCTATATTATTAAAAATCTTGGGTTTCAAGGAAGTAACTTTTATCTAAGAAATAACATTATAATCACAAAAATGTTATTACAATAATAACATTTAAAACATTATAAAAAATATTTGATACAATATAATCATATAACATGCTATTATAATAACTGTAGCAATATTTTAATATATTTTATGTATACTATATATTTTCATATTACTTAAAATATTACAAATAATATTATTAAAATATTAATATAATTTGTGATGCTAATTTCATAATGTAATATTTATTACTATAATAACAAGCTTATTTATGCATTTTGCAGTTATTTTTCGTTATTTATTAATTTATATACAGTTATTTTGTGTTTTATAATTTTTATGAGTTATTTTTTTTTTACTTATTTTCATACTTTCTAGGAACTTTTTTTTTCTATCTGTTTCATAATTTATTTGCATTTATTTTTCTTTCGTGATTTCTACACAGTTATTTTTCTACAATTTTCATAACTTTTATACAGTTATTTTTCTACTTATTTAATACTTTCTATGAAGTTGTTTTTCTGTTTCACAATTTCTTGGAAGTCATTTTTCTTTCATAATTTTTATGCGGTAAATATTTTTTTACTTATTTCATACTTTGTATGAAGTTTTTTTATCTGCTTCATAATTTATTTTTCTTTCATAATTTCTAAACGGTTATTTTTCAACATGTTTCATAATTTCTATGCAGTTATTTTCCGAATTAATTCATACTTTCTATGAAGTTATTTTTGTGTTTCATAATTTCTTTGGAATTATTTCTTTTTTCATAATTTCTTTGTAATTATTTTTCTTTCATAATTTCTACATAATTATTTTGCTACTTATTTCATAATTTAAAGTTTTTATAGTTATTTTTCTGTTTCATACTTTATAAGAAGTTATTTTTCTGTTCCATAATTTCTTTGAAGTTATTTTATTTTTCATAATTTTTATGCAATAATTTTTTTATTTCATACTCTGTATGAAGTTTTTTTTTATCTGCTTCATAATTTATTTGCATTTATTTTTCTTTCATAATTTCTTTGCAATTATTTTTCTGTTTCATAATTTCTTTGGAATTATTCTTCTTTCATAATTTCATATATTTATTTTATTTTCATAATTTCTATTCAATTATTTTCCTACTTGTTTCATAAATTCTGTTATGTACATTTTACTGAAAAAGCAGAATTTTTAATTGCAATCTTATTCAATATATTAACTTCAAAAAGTTACTTAATCTTTGTTTAATGTGGTCCAATGTATAGAAAATGAAATTTTAAATTTGATGTCGAGTTAACTGAAGAAGAAAAAATTTATTCAGTCAGTTATAAATTCCTCTCAATCTAACCATTAATGAAAAGTGGATATAGATAACAATTCACTATCTGTATCTAGTTATTCCCAGAGCAATAGTTTCGATATAGATTATTATTATGGCCCTTAGCCAAGTGTTTAATGTTCTCTAGGTAGAATTTCAACTACACGGATCAGTGAAGCAATCTGAGAATTGCAAAAGCTAATTTTTAGATTTTTACTCTTATTACCTATGGGAATATGGGAAAATTTTACTTTGGTTTATTCGCATACTTCCAAACTAAAATTTTGTTCGAAACTCATAGTTATTAAAAAGTTTAATTGAAGCCATCGAATATGTTTAATTATATTTAATGCCACCAAAGATATTAGATTTATTCGAAGTTTTCTCGAGGTGCCATTGGTTTTTTTTTTTTTTTTTTTTTGTTAAAATAATTATGTTGAGTGATATCAAGTATGTTACATTGTATAAAAGCTTTATTTTGATTTTATATGCAAAGTTATCGTTCGTTTTGTACAAAAATTTTCACATGAAGAATGGTTTATTCATACAGTATGTCTTTTATGGCTTTTCTGCTTTGAAAAGAAGGAAATTTTATGCTCTTAGTCCTTCTGAGATAGTAAATCCCCTTATACGATACCAAATTATAGTAAAGAGTACCTCCATTTTGGATTGAAATTCTAGTAGTATATATATATCTTAGAACAGATTCAAACATATTGCGATGAAGATATATTTATAAAATTCGATATTTTAAACACTTTCGAGGCAAAATGTTTGCATATATTCGTAAGTAACGAAATGTTTTCTAACGACATTAACAGTTGCGAAGGAATTTTTGCTCTTTTTTTTTCCTGATATGTTACGTTCATCTGAAGAATCGATGATTATGGAAATGAAAAATAAAAATAGCAGTGTCACTCCGAAGAAAAATAACTCGCAATTCGTGTATCAATTTTATTTTTATTTAATTTTTTTCGATTGTCAAAAAAAATTTGATATTCTTTACAATAGAATCTTATAAAAAGATAATTCCATGAAAATCAAATGAGATATTTCTTATTTTCTCGTAATTTATAGGAAAAGAATCAGAAAATATCATACCGAATGAGATGTTGACGAATTTTTTATAAGAAAGAAAGAATAATTCTTTTATTGTAGACAGAAGAGAAAATGAGATGTTTCAATTTTATTTTATGTCTTTCAATAGCGTATTGATTCTCAATGTACCAATGATAGAATCTGGAAGATGGCACTTTTTAACTGATTTTGTAGAAAAACCATACCAGAGGATATCGTTTAGCTTTTATTGCACCTTTGAAGAGTATCGCTAGAAACAAGACGAATTTCCTGTTTCGTTTCGAAAGGAAGGAAAAAAAAAATGGCTCGAGATAGAGAACATCGAAATGTATTATTCGAAGAAATAAATGAAAGACAAGATATATCAACTGACAGAGTAAATGGTGACAAAAGACAAGATAATTATCAGATATTTTTCGAGAAATACAAGTTAAAGGGATGATTTTTATGTCTTTGTCTTAATTATGAAAAATACTCTCGAGAATGGCATTTAAAAGAAAAAATAAAAGGGTTGCGGTAAATGTGGCAGTTAAATCCTTCTATACAGTACAAATTTTGTTTGCCACATTGGCGATTTTCTTTCTATTCTCGGCAATTTATTCACACGATGCAATATTGCGTTAATAAATTATGGCGGAGTATCTAAAGTTTGTCGTCTATCCGTAACTTAGGTTACTCGCTCGATTGATTAAAATTTATATGGTGACATAAAAACATATTTGCTGTAAAACGATTACTCGAATATCCTCAAAAAAAAAAAAAAAAAATTCGCGATTTACTTTAGTTAAAATTTTCGCACATTCTTCTCTCTCTCTCTTTCTCTTTTGTTTTCGAAACAATTTACATTTTTCTTTTTTTTTTTCTTTTCTTTTATTCCAACTTTGTTGCTTAAAATTCGTGCAATGTGAGAGAAATATTCGAAAGTTTTTATTTCCGAAACTGCACAAGACATCACAGGCGATATAAATGATAGATTTTGGCACATTATAGAATCAAATATCGAATTTCGAAGACTCTTCCTTGGAATTTCTTTCTAATTGACATTCTAGACAAGTGCGTTTATCGTTCAATTTTGTTCTGCATCAAAGACCTAAAAAAGTTTTTTATATTTGTTTCTTTTTTTCTGCACTAAAATTTCAGAAAAATAAAAAAAAAATAAATGCTTCTATCATAAAGATTTTTCGAATATCTCTTCTGGTATGCTAACTTATATATATATATATATATAAGACCATAAAAGTTGTTTAATAATGTACAACTCGCCATACACTCTATAGAAAAATTACAGAAACTGAATTACTGGATTCAGAGTAATTCAATTTTGGTAATTATCATAGGATTCAGAGTAATTCAGTTTCTGTAATTAGAGCAGCGGTTCGCAACCTGTAGTACGGATACCACTGAATGGTACGCAAGACATGACTAGTGGTACTTGTATAATCTTGACTTCTTACTTGTTTGTACAAGAGGCATATTTTTGTTGGTGGTACTAAAATTTTTGAATTCGGTAGTACGCATTTATGAAAAGATTGAGAACCGCTGAATCAGAATAAAAACGGTAATTAATTTTGCACAGAATTAATTACCACTTTTTAAACTCTTACGATACCATCTTCAATTAAATATTTTTTCCTTCATAAAATTTCTGTTCGTTCAGTTCATACTTAAATTATTCACTATAAATCCAGACATGGAATTAATTCTGTATTGCATTATTTTTCACAACAGATTTCAGTAAGAAAATTGAGCAAATATTTATTTATTTTTTCCTCTGAGAAATGAAACCATTAAGAAATGAAATCAATATGCAGGTAACTTATCGATAAATAAATCATGCTACTAAATATCCTTGGGAATCCGAAAATAACTATTCAAAACATGTTTTGTTTTGTTTAAGTTAATTTATTTTGATAAATATGGCTTTCTTTTTTACCTTTTCCAGTTCAAAATGCAGAAAAATACATAATTCAGTATATCGAAAACAGTCTTCGTCTTAAGAGCAAACATAATTTTAGTTTGTGTGTAAATGCTCTATAAGTTAAGTGCTGTATATGTAAGTACAGAAATTTCATACGATTTTTCATTTTAATCATTCGTTCAATAGTTTGACTTATGTAAAATATTTCATTGCTAAACATGTTATTTTCCATTTATTGGCTTCACTTCTGAACATGTTTTTCATCTATTGGTTTCACTGATAAACATATTGGTTTCCATCTATTGGCTTCACTTCTAAACATGTTGTTTTCTATCTATTGGTTTCACTTCTGAACATGTTTTCCATCTATTGGTTTCACTGTTAAACATGTTGTTTCTATCTATTTGTTTCACTGATAAACATGCTGTTTTCTATCTATTGGCTTTACTGCTAACATGTTGTTTTCCATCTATTTGTTTCACTGCTGAACACGTTTTTTTCCTAATTAAGATTAATTTTTGCCTAATTAGTAATTTAATTTTTCAGAAACAATTAAATGATTATTTATTATTCGAATTCTTACATGTTTTAACAATATTTTTGCATTCAGGTGCGCTGCTTTCGAACTAAGCTGTACAAGAATACATCATTAAGCACTTGTCATCTTTTAGGATTAATCCCAAACTTTGAGGAAAATTAAAAAAATTATCTTGTTTTAATAATACGAACTTTGACTTTTTTTTTAATTGCCGAAAGCGATAGTTTTAGTTTAAACTTTCTTAAAATAAAAATAAAAAAAAACTACTGGAGTCTTCTCGTGTGTTTTATAAAGCGGAAAGTCAACAAATATCTAAACTTTCTTCCAAATAAAACTTGTTTGCTCAAGGCTAAAAAGCTTTCTGATATTATGCTTACCTTTATCCAAAAATAAAATAAAAATATTGAAAGAAAATATTGAAAATTTCCCGAATAGGACGAGTTAGTTCATTTTTGGAACTGGAATCAATTTTCTCTCTCTCTTTTTTTAATTTTTTGGATTGCTTTCAGCCAATTTTAGTATTTATTAATTTTTGCGTGTATATGCTTAAAATTTTTAATTTTCTCGCAAATAATATGAAAAAAATATTATTTTCTCAATGAGAGGATAATCTTTTTTTCCTGTTCATATACAGATGCTTTCTTTGCATCTCACTGCAAACTACAAATGAGAAGATAAAAGTTATCATGGTAACAAAGATAATTGTTTTAATCCATTTATGTGGCGAATTTTTGTTATTTTATTTGCATAATTAAAAATGTTATGCAGGGAGAATATTTTTATTTGTATATAACAAAGTATAATCTTAGTTTTGCATTCTTCTTCATGGACACATTGCTTATAAAAAGAGTGAAATTGCATCTTCTTGTTTCATTCACTATCATCATTATCCTCTTCTGTTCGTTTTTTTAAGATCATTTCACTCGAAAAATTGACAATATTTTTCATTCTTTTTTCCTCTTTCATATTTTTTATATTCCTCTTCCAATATTATTCTCTTTACTTCTTCCAGTTTCTTTTCATCTCTCTTTTTTCTGTTGATATTTTATTTTGTGCAGCTTTCTAGATAATGTTTTCTATCCGATTCTTTTGTAATATTACTTATTTATTAATTTTTTTAATAATAATCATTCACACTTCAGAAGAATTCTTCAATTTTTCATTTTTTTCTTTTTACATTCCTGTTGTCACCGCGTCATTTCTTAGAAAAAGAGAGGAAAAAAAAAAGGATGACAATAGTACAATGGATGAACGACTCTACTGTTCGAAGTATAAATCATGAAATTATCCGATTATCCTTTCATCGCTACAGTTTTTGAAGGAGATTTTCCAGTTATCCCCATGGAGTCTTTACTTCGAAAATTTTCAACCGAAGATTAGAACATCAAATGTAAGAGTTAGAGAAAAAAAAGTTTAAAAAATAGAATAATACAGACATCAAAATAAACATTTAGTTATATATAAATATGTATTTTTTTATCTGTTTAAATTTAATGAACGAGTGATTAGAGATGAATGATAATGAGTAAAGTTGCGAGAAATAAAACTAAATTGTTCACTTCGTGTTCGACTAGATTATCATCTGATAGCACGATTAGACTTTTCTATTATTATCTGCTATTATAGTAATCTTGTCTTCACGAAAGTGCATTCCGCGAATGCGTAAGGAATACTAGAACAGTGTCGTTATTGAGAACTGAAACAAAATATTAGGTAATTTAGTATAACAGTCATGTGAATATGTAGTTAAAATACTTAGAGAAATATTTATAAGTTTCAGTCATAATATTATAACATAAATAGACGTCAAGGAAAAATTTCAACTGCTTAAATCCACATAATATTCAAGAGAAAATTGCAAAATTTATTGTTAAAGCAATGGCACGACTTGTAAGACGACATGCTGATGAACTTTCTTAGACTTGATATATTTGATTTTCGCTTTATGTTTATTTTTATTAAAAACCGTATAAAATTGCCAAAAATATAAAAAAATTTATGTACATCAATCAGTCTTACCTGCACGATAATCGATTATTGAATAGCAATATTCATAAAAAGTTATTGGCATATACTTAAAGAAAATCAAATTTTAAACAGTTTTGAGCTTCCGAAATCATTTTATAGGTTCTTTACTTAATAAAGATAACAAAGAGAAATTTGGAGAAGTGATAAAAATCAGGAATGTGTGGATGCATCTGAGAAAGTATTACGTGAAGATCAGCTTATATATTATGTATATAAAGCTGCTTTTCGTTAACAAATCAATAACTGCGGCTGAAGTGCATGATGATCTTTGCTCTTCGTTTTCACGTTTTCATTTCTATAATAAAGATAATGCAGAGATCAAGAATCAGAAATGACTTACGCACACTCTGAGGTCAAACGTATTGATCTCAGGATATCAAGTAACTTAATTATAGATCTATATATAGATGACCACTATTCCAAAATTGAAGAATGGATCTCTCACCGATAGAAGTCCCTACTCCCATTATTGAAGAGAAGTGCTCTACCATTGTTGGTAAAGCACTCCTCCCCTTCAATGACTGGAATAAGGCTTTGGTAATTGGGTAAGGTGATGATTACGATGCACCCTCGTTGTAAATAGGTTAGACATGGTCCCCATTACACAATGAGTCGTAATAGATTAACCCAGGAAAACCTCTGAGAATATAAAATTTATTGTTTCACAACTTAAATTTTTCTAATTAATAAACTGTTTCCTAATTTTTCGTGTGTTTTCTACTGATTTTTATGTTCTGCAGCACCAAAAATTTCCCTTTTTTCCCCTCAGTTAAGACTGTTCTCGTTTAATTTTAGCATATCTATCTTAACATCAGTAATTTTTCTCTTTATACCTGTCATCTAGCATTCTTGCTTAACTCTTCTTCCTGAAACCTTTCCCATTAATTATTCATCGAGCATTTACTGCTTAATTGCAGCAATGGGTTTTTTTTCCTTTCCGGGGCACCGAATTTAACTTCACTAATTGACGATGAAAATCGCTTTTCTAGCTTTTATGATAAAAATATAATACGTTCGATGATTATGATTACCTACATCTTATTAACTAATTAAAATAAATTTAATGAAATTCGAGTAGCATTAATTATGTTTATAACCCAAATGAACACATTCAACGTAATCATTACTGTTTTTGAAACGATGTCATGTTAATTAATCTCTCGAGATCCGATACTATCATTTGTTAAATTCAATTTATAAGTCCTTTTTTTCCTTCTTCCCATTCTAATCTTAATTAATTTTTTAATTACCATCAGCCTAATCCTCTATATTTTACTCTCGAATGTTTCGATATCTATATTTGTTATCAATAAACAGAGAGAAACTTTTTATATATATATATATATATAATATATCCCAAGAAATAAATGTTGTAGATCATCAAGAGAAAAGTAATGTTTGTTAGTATATGATCTGATGTCTTTACTCCTCTTTTGGAAGAGATCCTTTTCTTTTTTTGTTGTTATAAACAATGATGATGAGTAGATATAACAGTTGGCAATTTTACAGATGAGTTCCTCATTTTTCTTCGAATAAACTAAATTTGGCTCCTTTTTTTTATAAAGAAAGATCCAGTTTTCTTGAAGGGCAAAAGTAATATAAAAAATTAAATCTAAAAAAAAAATAATTATTTTAATTGTTAAATTTATAAAAAAGGAGATATAAACAGACGTTGTATAAAGAAAGATCCAGTTTTCTCGAAGGGCAAAAGTAATATAAAAAATTAAATCTAAAAAAAAATAATTATTTTAATTGTTAAATTTATAAAAAAGGAGATATAAACAGACGTTGTCGTTATAACGAGAGAGCATTTGTCAGCCTCGATGTAGCGAGAAACATCAAGTACAGTTTTATAGGAAATAGTTTTATATATATAACGAATTACTAAATGGGGACTATCGTAGACGTAAATGGAATAAAAGTGAAGGAAAAAATAGTACTATCAGCCTCTAAATATCTAGCAGGTCTCTAATGCATTCTCGTATGTTTTCTATCAATTGATCTTATTTCTCCCTTCTATTTTCTTTCCAGTGGAGGTAAACGAAAGGAAGGACAGTGCTGTACATCAAATGCTTTGCTTTATCCCGAGCTAACAGTGAATTTTCGGGACGGGGTCAAATGTCTTTGGCGCCGAAATCAATATTTTTGTCGGCACCGCGTATTAAGTCAGATATCAGATTACGTTCATCCTTTGTCACCCCTGTTCCATGTTCTTGTTACAGCTGGGGTTAAATTTTAGTGAACAAAAATCTCTTCGACAACACAGACTCATTTGAAACTTCTGTACTTCTATCAGTGTTATGTTACAATTGTTCTCTTTGGGGACTGTCATGCTATTCCATGTCTCCTGCAATTTATTCTTCTCATAGATGGATGTTTTACCCAATTTTTTGTGACGTTTTGTTGAGTTTCTTTTACCTTTGTTAAAAAGTTGAAATATATATATTTCTATTGTATTTTAGAAAGAAAATTTCAAGTTCTCATATCCATTTAACAAGCATGTGCAACTGATAACAATCTTATAAACTTTTAAATAAATAAAATGAATATTAAGTGAGATGAACAATATTTAATTTATTACATAATGCGAATTTTATTAATACTTAAGATTGAAATTATAAAATTTATCATTCTGAAACAGATTTCCTCATAAATTCAAACTTCCTCATTAGCATAATTATTTAATCGTATTAAAAAGGAAATATGCACAATGAGGAAGTATATAAATTTAACTGATTTATAGCGTGTATCCTTAAAAAATCCTATTAACAAATGTTCTCAACTCAACTTTAACCTTCAATAAATTTGTTATTAATAGTTTATTCATTATAAACTATTATTGCTGATGATGATTAGCTCTTCAAGTAATGCTAATTTCCTTTTAAACTGCTTCATGATTTTTTTTTTAATTTTTTATAATAATTTGAATGCACATAATCAGCCAAAAATCGTTTCGAGGATAAATAATCAAGCTGTTAAATAAGTAAGTAATATTATACTCATTAATGGCGAGAGACACGTAAAGAATCGCGTATGCATAAACACATCTCGCTATATGCAATAATTATATCTTGCGTTTAAATTATTGAAGAGAAAGAAAAGCGAGATTATCCAGAGTAACATAAAGAATCAATTCTCTTGTTCAAGATTGATGAGGCGTATCTGGCTGCAATGTCTTCATAATATTATCCATGGACCAGTGCATTCGTCGAGGATAAGCCGTTGGCAGTCTGTAAACATTCTTTCAGCTCAAGTCAAACATTGTCACATGTCATGTCCTTACCTCGAATCAATTACCAGGCAAGAACATTTGCAGCCTCCTTTCTTAAATGCGTTTGCCTTAAAAATTCAATTAAGCTCAACTAATATAATTATCCTGCGATTGATAGTCTTGCTAGTTTGCATTCTGGTTTTTCTTTTTTATACTATTGAATAATAGAATAAGTATTTAAAATTGTTTTGAATGAGTTCACAATGCGAAACTGGTTAGAGTTGTTAATAAAAAAAAATCATAATTAAATTTTTTATGTAATTATTATTACTAATTATTTTTTTCCGCTTACTTTATGATGACATTTAAGTGGAAAAAAAAGTCTTTCTGAAGATGTGGCCATTGTTTTATTATTTATTTATTTTTTTTATTAGAATTTAAAGTTTTAATGAATCGAAAATAAAATGCTGTTGGAATGATAATTAAAAATTAATCTAATATGGGAATAAAATTAATTTAAGAATGCAAGAATTAATTTCTAATTTTTTTTCTTATTAAAATTTGTTTAAATAATTCATTTTAATTAGCGATGAAAAAGTTTTTCATTTTCTTTTTATATAAATAAGTCATGAAAAAGTGATGCTCTGTTATGTTTGTGCGTTTTTTATATCTGAAATACAAATATTCTTTTACATTAATCTCTGCAACATATTCAACAATATATATGCAGAATTTTTCATCAGTAAGAGTAACTTGAAAGCCTGGAAAATTTTAATTTCTCTGATTTAATTTCTGTAAAGCGTAGAACTCATTTAAGTTACCAATTTATAGCCGACTTTTAACCCCTTAACCAAAAATCAGTTTATCAACTCGTAATTGCATTTAACATGTTGAGCGAAATGTCTTAATTATCTCAGCATGTTTAAAACCAAAGTCCACATTTTACTTTTGCTTTTACGGACGTCACACACTTCGTAGAATGGAGAATTTTAAAAAGATTAACTCTGATTAACTTCCTGAATAATGTTGCAAAAGATAATGTGTTTTAAATTATTTAAATGCGCATAGGATTATTTTATTTATAATTTTTACCATCATTAAATCAACGTTGTTTTACTGCTTTTCATAATTTCGAATATGTTATTATTGAGAGATAACCAGGGACTTTCAGAGAAAATGCGAGACCCGGGCAACAATATTTTTGAGGCCCTTCCAAAAAAAAGGCAAATTTGACAATTATACAGTGGTAAATGTACAAAAGAATCATAGAGAACTTTAAATTTTGATAAAAACTGAAGTTCGAACAGTATAAAAATATACAAATATATTTTTTTCTAACATACTGAGATATAAATTGAGGCCCCTAAAATCGTGAGGCCTGTGGCAGTCGCCTCTCTTGCTCGTATCATAGTTATCATCAATAGTTATCATCAGTGGCCCCTCTGATAGCCACTGATGATAACTATGAGAAAGTTTGCTAACATTAATTTCTTTGCATTAATTAAGCAATGATTGATTTAAACAAAATATTTGGCATTTTATACTAATGATTCCTGATTTTCTAAAGAGAATTTCTAATTTTGGAGAGCATTCAAATGATATTGCCACCATTATTAATAAATAATTAAAACAAGATGTTATTATATTTAATTGATTTATATGATAATAGATGAGATAAAGCACCATAAAGTAAAATGCAAAGAACAAGACAAGGAAAATTATCATCATAAATCATCATTATTAAGAGCCCATTTTATAATTTGAAAACTTTTTATGGGGGTTTCTTTTATAATCTCAATAAAAATATGAGAACTGTTTCTGTTTACGTAAGAAAAGTTACATAAAATATTTTTTTTTCTAAAATTTCGTTCTTTTTATTTTTTTAATGCTACATCATTTTTATTTTTATTAATATTGGATATAAACTTGCATGAAGAACAGTAAAATTCATAATTTTCTGATATTCTGTGTGATTTGAATTTGTAAACAAACAGAATACCAATCCATAATTTACAATATGGATTAAATACATCATAATTTATGAAAAATTTAATATATCATAGTTCTAGAGTATATGTGATCAGATACATTGTAAAGACTAATACTCATAATAAATCCAGTATTTATATATTATTATTCATTAAACTTTTAACTTTATTGAAATAATAATTTAAATAAGTAACTTTTACACAAATGTAAGAGGATTACTTATTCTTATAAATCATGAGATTTAGATTCAAGTATGGGTTTGAAAGTATACAAAAGTTGTAAAAATTATCATAGCAATGAGAGAATATTTTCTTATTTTTTATTTCAGATGAAAACATTGAAAAAGTGTGCAAGTTAATTTATAACACCAAATGTTGTTTTTCCTTATTATTACCTGTTTAGAGGAAAAGAGAAGTGCCTGTTTTATTCCGAAAGAAAGAAATTCAGACAAATCAATACCTTTAATACGCCGATTGTTGTTTGTTTATCTTTGAGTTTCTTATTTTTTTTTTTTGAGGGAAAGTTTTTTTCTTATAAATTTAATCATCGATCTGAAACCTTACGTTCAAAAAAAAACTTAATATCTTCAAATAAACTAAGAAATCCAGAAAATTGCTTATTTTCACTAAAAATGTTTGTAATAAATAGCGCAAGATAATACTTTTTAAATGATTCGTTATTGCATTGTGACAAAGAATTTTGCATCATCTAACAATAAAGTTATTCGTTGCATCACTTAGGGAGTACTATAACTTTATATCATTGTTTTTGAAATGAGAATAATTTTTCAATTTGGAAATATTTCTGCTTTCCTGACAAAAAAAATCTCAAATTGATCAAATTTAATCTTTATATTGCGATCAGATAACTGTTAAATATATGCGATTAAGTTATAAAAATAAAAAATCATTTAACGAAATATTTTTTCTTTCAATTTTTATAATTAAAATTTTTCTTATATCAAATACAATTCTAATGTTATAAAAGTAAAACATAATTTAACATTTACATATTCGTCTTGCTATTGAATTAATAATTAAAAAATTAAAATATGTTTAAATGGAAAAAATTTATTATATGATGTTAAAGAGTTAAAGTGAATAATGACTATAAATAGATAAATTTCCATAATTACCATATTTATTTATATTATAGAATTAAAATTAACCCTTTGCACTCTGGTGTCAATAACTAAAATATAGAATATTAAATTATCAAATAACTCCTATATTTCTAAATATTAAATAATTTAACTAACCTTTCTTTTTTCCTGATAACTTCTTATTTTTGGCAGTAATTTCAGCTGTACGTACTGGTCTTCTATTACCAATACTACTTTTAATTACCTATTTAAAAAAAGTACTTCTAAATTAAAATTTATAAAATTAGAAAATTTTAATATTTAATTCTTTTTTGATAATAATTTTAAAACAATTGTTTCCAATGCATTTCATTTCATTTTCAGACAAATGAGGTAAATTGTTCCTATTGTTTGAAACTGTTTTTTTTTTTAATTTTATTTATTATTCTTTTGTAAAAGGAGAAATAATTACTATAACAAGATATTTCAATATGTTTTACATCAAAATATAATTTGCTCTCTTTTTTTATTATTATTTTTTATACTATAACTGTTACAGATTATGAAAAGTAAAAAAATAGTTATAAATAAATAAATTCAAATCATTAAATTTTTGCAAATCATTTAAGTAATTAATTTTGCTAACAGTTTCATAATTTTCAACATATTTTAAAATATATGGATAATTTATTATATATATATAATATGCACTCGATAGCATGAGTAAATGAGAATAAAATAATGGAAATTCCCAGCACTAACTGCTGGGTGTATAAATTTCAAATTTAGCAGAGATAGCAGATAGCAGTTAGGTCACATCCAAAGGAAAAACAAATCCAAAATCCCAAAATTTTTATATTTTAACAGCCTCAGAAAAAAAAAGAAAGAAAGATATTATTGTTGATATTGTCGATGATGTGAGCAATTTGATTATTTATTTAAAAATAAATTTTTTATTATTAGGTCTATTTTTATTAATTAGCCTTAAATTATTTATTTCTTTGATTTAAAATGCTTAAATAAAAATAAAATACTATTTAAAATTAAAAACTTAATTCCTTGATGAATTAAAATTAATAATATTCATAGTTTATATCATATTTGTCAATCAAGCTAACTTTGACATATTTTGTCATGGTAATTTGTGATTTCTATTTAAACAGCCTTTTTCAAGTTTAAACTTAATTTTCAATAGCTATTTTCAAAGTTATTATTAATATGAAAGAATAAAAACTTTTTCTAATATGATAATCCATTTAAAAATATTTGATATATGGAGAGAGATTCCTGAAAACAATTGATTGGAATTCAGGCAATTGCCCATCCCAGATTGGAGAACAGAGGGCACAGCCCCTAGTATACATATAAATTATAATTTTGATGAATTCTTAAGTCTTTATGGTTTATTTAAATTAATTTGCAATCAAAATAATTTTTTATTAAAAAATAATTTAAGTGAAAATACAATTTTATTGGAGTACATGGTATTTCATAATACATATATAGAAAGTAGGTAAACATATCTTATCTAATAAACATAAGTTTATTAAAAGAATTGCTGATGCAATGAATCTTGGTGATCCAAGTGAAATCATTTAGCAATTTAAATTATCAAATAAACTGAAAATAATATATTGATAGTTTCAAATGCAATACAATTTAAAGAGAGATATATTTCTATAGTATTTATAAATATAATTGTTTTTGTTTCTGTGAGTTGGGTGTATGTGCATGGTTAGTTATAGCCAGCTATAATGGTTTCCTTTTCCAACCTTAATGTTTTGTGCATTTATTTATCACAAGAAAGACCAGATAGTATGAAGTTACTTCTTCATCAAGGCCACAGGGGCAGATGGAAACTGTATAAGATATTGTTATAGTTTTCCATGATCTTTGATGATATGTGTTAACCAATAACTGAATGTGATGTGATTTGATAATTAGAGTTGTCTCTAATTTGGGTAATAAAAACTCATGATTAAGTCTATCTTTGAGTTGTGTATCCAGTCATTCTGCTAATATTCAAACTGTGATATTTTTCAAGTAGGTTTTGATTATTATAAAAGGGATCTCTGAGTATAGTGTTCAGATATCTGTTTGCTGCATGTTTTGCAAGTTGACTGGCCTTCTTATTATGCTTTAGAATACCATCTATCTTATTTTAAAATCTTTTAATTAAGTTCAAACATTTTGGGTAGAGTAAAAATAGATCAATCAGATTGCACATTATCTTTTATACTAATTTGATTGGGGATCCATTGAAAATCTAACCTATTTGTGAGATATTTGTTGTTAATTTGCAAGGAATCACTCAAAGCTTTTCTTAAGTCTATTCATTTCCTATTAATATTTATTTATTGGGTATTTTATTTAGTTAAGGATAAAGATACTTACATTCCCAACTCAATCTTTCAAAACTGGAAGTAAAAGATGAAATGGTCTCATCTTTGGGAATGTGTCATGACATCATCTAACCTGAATAGTCACAGCTTAAATGGGATCTTATAAGAGAGTTAAAGAACTCTCTCTTTTTGACAGAATTCTAAACATTAGAATTAAATGTGGAATTATAATAATTGTAAAGATAAATGATGTTATTGTAAGTAATATTCTGTACCTTGAGTGCAAGCCTACCATGTAAGTTACTTATTTAAAAAGCTATTGATCTTGACGCAATTGAGATAGTGTGAATCATAAATGATGTTAGGCTTAGAAATACTGCTGGATAGATTGTCAATTGTCAAATAAGTATTTTCTTGTAGTGTGAGAGAAAGTTCACAGTTTAATTAATTTAAGATTCAATTGATAATTGGATTATTGTATGATAGTTTTATTGTTATTTTGATATATTGGCTTGATAATTAAACAAGTTATTTTTACTAACTTGTTTGTGCTTTATTATTGTTTCAATAAAGCATGCTTAACACTGTTTTTTTATGAATTTTAATAAATTATTTTTTATTAATTATTTTACTTGTTTTTGATATTTATTCAGTTTATAGTTTTAAGTGCACCAACTTATTTTTGTCATTTTTGTTCTAAATACATTTTTCAAATTTCTTTAATAACCATAAAGTTCTAGTTGTTCATTGAAAATGTTAGTTAGTTTAGAAATACAGTCAAGCTCTGATAAGATGCCCCCCATTAAACCGCTACCCTTACTTATCACCAAGAAATTTGGTGGAACAGATCTTCCCTATGTTAATGAAACAGGCAAACCCCAATAAATATCATCCACCATCAGAAACATCTAAATAAATACTCCTTTTGGTATTATATTTGTCCTCATTAATCTGCCAGAGGCATGTAAAGTGACTCCAAGGGTGATTCACATCCTGAAGTTCATCAGTACTGTATATATTAAAAGCTCTTTGGTTAGGTTAGATAGGTAGGTTAAGCTGCCATATCGCAGGATAGATATACTGTATCTGGAGGTGGCCACTTATAGACCCCATCACAGGCTGGCTAACACCTATGATATGGTGAACCGAATGGTTGAAGGATGGGATTCAATAGGCCGGGCCTGGGTCCTTCCTGAAAAACTGCAGGTGTAGAACACAGATCCTCCAGGGTGGTAAGCTACAGCATTACTGCGTGGCAAAAGCTCTTTGGTTTCATTTAAACTAAAGAGCTTTTGTCACAGTTGGATATCTTGGGATGGAGTTAACAGTTAATCATGTGTCTTTTTAAGCCTGGTCCAGCATGGTTTTCTAGAAATGTTAAGTTTGGATGCTAAATATAAATGCACAGTATTTTATTAACGTTAATAAATTCAGAGTTCATTTTCATTTCAATACCCCATGTGTTTTCGATAAACTGCCAACCCTGATTATCCGCCAAAATCATCCCCAAACGAATGGTGGCATCTTATTGGGGTTTGACTGTAGTTAGTTTTTCAGAATTAATTTCTAGAAGGTTAAGATCTGGCCAGGATGGACTCCAGAACCTGCAGAATCATGTCCATTAGGTAGCTGATTATTATTATTATTATTATTATAACACTGTAACTAGTTTTAATTATTAAAGACAATTTCATTGTGTTGCTAGGACAATACCGAAATATCTTATACGAAAACATCAATATTTTAATTACACCCGTAACGTTTAAAAATTCATATAGAAATTTAATAAATATAAAAAAATTTTACAGTCTGAATTGTCTAACAACTAAAAAATGCAATATATATAAATATAAATAAAAATCAACATCTTCCGACAAAATTATAAAAAACATTATTCGCAGAAACAATTGATTCTTCAAAAGCGATTGTTTCTGCGAATTTTGCAACAATTGCTTTCGTAGAAACAATTGCTGTTTATCAGCCAAAAAGTTATAAAAATGAATTTTAGAAAAATTCCTTGAAAATTTCATTTCAGTACTGTACATAATAATTGCTTATAAATATGATTAATTCTTATGAAATACCTTCCATTTCATATTTCTATTGTTAATAATCAAAATCGATGTTAACAACTCAATCTGAAAATTGCAAAAAATTAAACTTTCAGAAATATATTTTCTTTCTTAGTAAATGTCCTTTCAAACTACGCCAAATTGAACAATACAGTAGTTTCAAAATTAATCTGCATACATTCAACTTTTTGTTTAAGAGTTTTTGTCGAATATAACTCTGATAATATATTATTAACCCTTTTAATTAAATGATAAATTATTGATAACCATATATATATACTATATATCGATGCTGATAATATTCAGTCCAACTAGGTTGCCAACAGCAGTAGTGAAAACGACAGGACTCTAGAAAACACAAATCAAAAGTAGAATGCTAATCTAGCAAGGATAGTCTCCAAGATATGAGACTATTTTAAAAAATAACGAATTTTATTGTCGATTAAATGCGGGAAGCAATATAAAAAAGATTTAACGGAGAATTTTCTCAACATTAAAGAAATTATTCTACTGAATTTAATGAAAATAAAACATTTTGTAAGAATTATTATAAGACTTTTTAAATATTTCAAGTTCCAGTAGGAGGAAAAGAACTTCTACTGGAATTTGAAATATTTTTTCCTTCTACTGGAACTTAATTTGAAATATTTAAAAAGTTTATAATAATTCTTACAAAATTTTCCTAGAATAATTCGGTAGAATAATTTCTTTAATATTGAGAAAATTCTCCATTAAATCTTTATATATTGATACAATTCAATTAAAGAGATGAGAAAGGAAAACTATAAAAACAAAATTGCCAATTTTTTCACAATTACATTACTCAGAGAAATCAAATAGTATAGAATATATATATATATTTTATTCTCGTTCTGCAGTATCTAGAACTAAATTATAATCCTGACCATTTTGCTGATTAACAGCTTTTGTCTGTTGGCAAGCATATAGAAGCGATATCACAACTGGAATTACAAATAACGCGTGAAAAGCAGTCTGTAAAGTAGTAATTGTTATTATTTTAACAAATGTTGTGTATATATACAAATTGGTATATAATATAATCAGTGGTCCTAAAATTGTAGTCATTGTTCCCTGAATTATCGGATAGCCTACGTGATACATGCAATCTTTCAATTTATCTTTGATAGCGTTGCTAGGAGAGGAAAGAAAAGCATAAGTGATATGAGTAGGATAGTTGATACAAAATCCCATGCAAATAATTAGAACCAACAAAGATATTAAATCCAAATTAATATCCCATAACGCCATATAACCTACAGTTTCAATAGCGATGGATGCAACACACACAGCGACCAAAAGTGTGCATTTGAAATTAGGAATGAAAACGAACAAAACTAAGAAACTTAATAATGCTGTCAGCCAAAACAATTGAAAAGTAATCTGTCTGATAATAATTCCCTGTTCAGCTGAGGCGGAAATGAACGAATAAATAATAATAGGAAAAGGAGATTTTTCCTCAATTTTCTGCATATCATTAAAAAAATTAATCTCTGTAATCCTATCAGAAATATTCGTTGCTATGACAAAAAATCGGCTACAAATGATTTCCGTATAATTTTCGTTAAAAACAACATCATTCCTTAATTGTTTTGCTGGTCCTATTTTAAAGAACACGTCTTTTAAAGCATTAATAAAATCTTGTTTCTGTGACAAATCGTAACCACTCAATAAATATTTCGATATTGCTGTTTTCTGAAATATTTTGAAATACTTCAACCAGGAGAATTCCAGATCAGAGCCTGCGATATTTGGATGAGATTTAAATTTTGTCATCAGATCTTCGATTGATTTCTGAACTTCGAGGTTTGAATAATCCAATGTTGTATTGAATACGATATGAAGAGGATAGGTATATTCGGTGAAATATTTATAATAGATTCTATAAGCTTCTGTAATTTCGGAATTTTGTGGGAAGATAACGAAGACATTCAACCCTTCTTTCAAAGACATAACTCCCCAAATGCCTATGGCTAAATTGAAGAAAAATACCAGTATGATGATTGATTTGCTTATTGGATGAGAAATAAATTCTGTGAAATTGTCTCTGAAGAAATTCATAAGAATATTTCTGTCGCTATCTAGATTTTGAATATTTTCTGGAAATAAAGGAAAATAGATAAATTAATATAAAACTTTAAAGTTTCTAATCATTCGAAATTTCTTTTAGAATTATGTGATTATTTTTTGAAATGTATTATTGAATAATTCGATTAAAATCTATATATACAAAAATATAGTAATATACGATAATAATATAGTGTTAAATATTTTATGGTTAATTTTACTTAATTGCCAAATAAAAAAATGAAATATTTTCATAGAGCTAATCATAGGCTGCCCATCACCTATGATAGAGTCGACTGGAAAACTAAAGATTCTGATTCAACAGACCGAGCTGGGCTTGAGCTCTTCTTGAAAAATTGCAGGTGTGGAACTCGGAATTAAATTCGGTCCGCCTACATGGTAAACTTTACCATCTATCTCTTTAATGTCGGCAGATGGTAAAGTATTCATTTTATCCCGCGAGAAATAATAGCAAGAATCAATCAAAAAAACATAAGAGCGAATAGAAAGGGTCAATCAGGTCGAAATTTGGAAATGAGTTGGACTTCACACTGGAAAGTCTGATTTCAATTCCGTTTCCAAAATTTTTCAAGTAGGATTTCGATCCTTCTTGTTGAACCACATTCTTCATATGACAACAGATTCTTCCACAATTGTGGACGACTCGTGATTAGTTTTGGAGCAAATTAAAAATCAATTTTTAATTCGCTCCAAAACTGATAATCAATTTTTTCCCTTAATAGATGAAGCCATTTTTTAGTGTTTTGAAAAAATGATGGTCGACCGGATGTTGTGTGGTAAAACGGTGACTGAAGATTCGAGTTGAATTCCTGTATGTATATCTTCAAAATTTTTTCAGAATAGGTCCAGACCGGTCATAATGTTTAATGAATCCATTCTTCAGCTTATGTCGACTCCATTACGGGCATGGGCGGCACATAATGGGCATTGGAATGCTCTAAAATGCCGCCGACATGTACTGTAATATTATTTTCAGATTCAACAGAAACAGATTTGAAGAATCTCATAATAAATTTTTTAAACTAAAATACAATATTTATAATAATTATTTTTAACAGCAATATAATTATTTCGAATTTACTCAATAATATATTTACCTGAATTACTTTTAAATAAAAACGGATATGAAGAATCTCACAATAAATTTTTTAAACTAAAATACAATATTTATAATAACAAAATATTTTTAACAGCAATACAATTATTTCGAATTTACTCAATAATATATTTACCTGAATTACTTTTAAATAAAAACGGATGAACACCCTTTTCTTCTCTATATCCATTGAATGCCAGACAAGCTCCAAAAAATGTTATTTGGAAGATATAAGCGAAAAAAGTACTAGCAGCAGCATAAGAGCAGAATATTCTGATAGAAGGAAATGCTACTGTCAATGCAATGCAATAGGACAAAATATTTGTGATCGAAGTTAAAGTAATGGAGACAGCTGCATTGGAATAAGTCTCTCCCATTCGCGACTCGATACTGGCACGGGGATCAGTTCCTTTCCAACAAGCTACCATTACAAATGCATCATCTACTTCAATTGCTAAAAAAAAAAAAAAACCAGTAAATATGAAAATCTAATTGCTCAAAAAATAAATATTACCGATTTTCTTACCAATAATAAGAAAAGGTAAAGCAATATTCAAATGCGTATATTCTATTCGAAAAGTAGCCATTAATCCGAAAGCTGCAATTGTTGCTAACCCAGCGGAAACAACAACTGCAATACCAAGCCATGGTTTGCTCTTCATACAGTTATTCGTTATGAAACTTATAATACACAAAATACTGATAATCACTGCTGCAATTCCAATCAGAAGTATAGTGTCCTGAGCGATTTGCTTTATTTCTAATTCTGTTGCTAGTAAAGGTCCAGGGAATGAATCTACGTGATGAAATTTATAATTCTTTATGCTATTCGTAAATTTCCTCAACCATTTTTTAATCCATTGATGTTTACTAACATTACTTTCATCTAACGGATACATCAACCGGATTGCGTTTGCCTGAAGCACGTAACCATCTTTATCTCTTTGTACGCCACCAAAATTTGTAACAAATTCTCGGACAACGAAAGTAACTGGATCTATTTCGAGAGGATATTTGAATCTTAATCTTTGGCTAATCACATCATCTACATGAGATAGTAAATAAGAGATTGGATTTTCAAAACATCCGTCGAATACAATTGCGCAAATTTCTGAGTAATTTATGAGCATTCCATCAGCTACAATGCTAATATTTTTTGCAAATTTATCAAAAGTCTCTATTTCACTTAGAATATCTTTTTCTAGCATATTTCCCCCTTTTCTACTTACAAACTCGACTACTGGATATTTAGGAATTCTAGTTGATTTTTCTATATTGAATAATTCAGATGTATTAATTGGAAACATTTTTTCTATATATTGTTTATTTTTAAAAAAGTTTCCCCTATCAGCATTTGTGATATCTTCGAGAGTTTCGTTTTTTTTCATTTTTATGAATCCTACAGAAAGGATTGCTGATGTAATGAACGGTACAACGATGAAAAATAAAGGATGTCTTCCAATAAATCTTCCTAAAAATCCGAAGATGGATATAACAGATTTTCTTACGAACATCAACTTCATTGAACTTCTTTTAGTTCCTATTTATTGAAAAATTAAATATTTATTTAAATATTGAAATTAAAAGTTATGTTATGGGATCAAAGAATATTTATTAAAAATAAAAGAGAAAATAAATATTCCATCTATGGTATGCGTTTAATCAAATTTTATAAATTGAATTTTCTTTGTTGTATTGGCGCAAGAAGATATGTCCTCACTATAGCGCACTTTTTTTTTGCCTCCCGGAAATGACATCTGGCGTATCACATGTCATTTCCGGGAGGCAAAAAAAAGGACGCTATAGTGGTGGGGGTCTTCGGGGAGATCTAGTGGAGGACTTCCGGAATGCGGGGCGGGGGTCTTCGGGGAGGTCTAGTGGAGGTCTTCCGGAATGTGGGGCGGGCAAATTTTCCATAAACCCATATCACTATTCACTCTATGGCTGTCTGACATCCGTCTTTCCTCTGGTGGTCAATCCTTTATACATTTATTAATTTATATAAAAAATTGTGAAGATCCAGCCATTGTTGACTTCATGAATAATAAATAACTAACAATTTTAGAAAGTATTTATAATAATTACTTACTTTGTGTTTTGATCATTCTTTGTCTCTAACAACTTATCTGGAGTTTTCTCTCACTTCATTGTTAAATGTACTGCCAAATAGCAGGATATAGAAACAGCACATATCCTAGCCATTGTACAGTTCTTCACAAAATATGAGGAAAAGGAGATGAATTTATATAACTTTATGCAAATATGCAATATGCCTGAAGCATCTAATCACTTGTATAAAAGATCATTAATTCAATCTCACCATCAGAATTCACCAGCATCTTCATCGGAATTGTTCCATCTTTATTCATCTGTCATCATCATGTGCCAATTAATTTGTTTATTAATAATAATAATGGTGTATTTTGGCAAATATGTTGTCATATTTATTATTATAAAGTTCTATAGTGTGATTGAAGGATTATTCACCAAATTCTGCTAATCATCATTCTGTTTTGAAGATTTATGGAACTCCTGACTATGGATCAGACAAGGAAACCCATCTGTTAGACTAGGCAACTTATTCACTGTCATTGCCAATTTCCAGGTTCTATAAATATTTAAATTATTATTTTCATTTTATTCAAAATATAAAAATATTTCTTCTCATGCTCCTCAAATACCCTGGACATGATGACAACAGTAAACTATCCAATTCCTTACACACTTGATAAATTTCTTTTAAATTATGAACTCTATTTGAGGGACTGTCTTTTTATCAAGTTAGGCTTCATCTTAATTTTTGATTTATTTATACTCATCTATTTTCATAATTTACTGTTTATTTTAATCTATAAATAATTCAGTCCAAACAATTCACGATAGATTTTTTCCACTTCATTATTACTTGTTTCTTGTTGTTAAATTTTAAATAAAGTATAATTTACTATTCATAATTTGTATTTGAGTAAAAATAATAGGATAAAAATATTGCTAGCAGATAGAAATCTTTTTAGTTTTTCTAGGACTATCTTCAGCCATTATGCTCAAATTTATAAAAACAAACTGGAAAAGTTGCATGGTGTAGTCCTAGAAAAACTAAAAAGATTTCTATCTTCAGCCATTATGCTCAAATTTATAAAAACAAACTGGAAAAGTTGCATGGTGTATGTGATCATTAAGCTATTTCCAAGCAGTGGATATTGCTTTTGGTTTCTGTAGGTTGATGATAAATTGATATTTAATTTACAGGACTTTGGATATGTAACGGTCATTGCATAATTTTGGTTTGATGTTAGTTGGCTATATTGTATCCTAATGTATATACAGAGAATACTGTAGCCTTGCTGCTTATAGAAACTGTTCTTATGCTGTTTTAATCTTTGGGATCGATTTTGTCTGGTAAAGCCAACTTCCTTGGGTAAAGCTAATTGAAATCAATATTAGAAAACAGAATGATAACTATCTAGCAAACTTCCTTTTCCAATTAGAAAAGGAAAATAAAATTGCTAACATCTCCGATTTATAATTTTAAAATTATATAAATTTTTTTATATAATTTGTTATATTTAATATATAGTGCTATATTACAATTTTATATTGTAGGATTATAACAATAGTTGTAAAATCTATATTGTATTGTTATAACATTAATTAATTGTCTATATAAAAGTTATTCTAGTTAATATGATTCAATTTGTATGTGGATATCATATTAAAATAGTTATCTTACCTACAAAGCAAAAAGTGCAACATATGTATAATGTTATGTAAATTATTATGGTAAAATTAATAAGTATTAAATTAAGACTTGCATAATGTTATAAAGAATATAAATCTTATATAAATTGAGTAGTTAGCTTACCTACAAAGCAAAAAGTGCAACATATGTATAATGTTATTAATTTTACCATAATAATTTACATAAGTATTAAATTAAGACTTGCATAATGTTATAAAGAATATAAATCTTATATAAATTGTTAAGCTCCTATATTTTTCCTGTGATTGAAAAATGAAGGAAGTGATTCATTTACTATTCATTAAGAATTTTTAAAAAAATTTTATGATAGTGTGATAGAGAGAGACTATGGTGAAAATAAAATTATAAATTTGTTTTATTGCATTCAATTGCATTTAATGTATATTTGATACTTAGCTACTTGATAAGTAGATCATAATATAGATACAATTCAAGATAACAAATTTCAGAATATGTTGAAAATAAGTACAGGTAGTTTTCAATTTTATGAGTTAATTCGTTCTTAGAATGCACTCATAAAATAAGAACTTATATAAATTGTTAAGCTCCTATATTTTTCCTGTGATTGAAAAATGAAGGAAGTGATTCATTTACTATTCATTAAGAATTTTTAAAAAAATTTTATGATAGTGTGATAGAGAGAGACTATGGTGAAAATAAAATTATAAATTTGTTTTATTGCATTCAATTGCATTTAATGTATATTTGATACTTAGCTACTTGATAAGTAGATCATAATATAGATACAATTCAAGATAACAAATTTCAGAATATGTTAAAAATAAGGTAGTTTTCAATTTTATGAGTTAATTCGTTCTTAGAATGCACTCATAAAATAAGAACTTATAATCAATTACCCATAGACCTAAGAATGGAACATCTGTTTTTACATTAACAATGAAATTTGGCCATTAAGAAAATTAGATAATTAAAAAAAAAATCAATATTTTATGATAAACAATAATTTCTTAAAGGAAAGTAAACATGGCCTTTAAAAATCAAGCAAATTATTGATTGATAAATAAATGATGTTAAGAAAATTAAGAAATTATTGTTTATCATAAAATATTGATTTTTTTTTAATTATCTAAAGGAAAGTAAACATGGCCTTTAAAAATCAAGCAAATTATTGATTGATAAATAAATGAGTTTTTACATAGGTGAACTTCTGTCTTAGACACAATCTGGGAATGAAAGTTGTTTGCTTATGCAAACATTTGTCATTAATCTGCTGGTAAAAACCATCACAACCATAGGATGTACTACACTTCAGTCCACATTTTAATTATTTCATAGTAGATGACAATATTTTTGCTACAAACTCAGTCACAGTATATTATATAGCTATGCGTATGGTTTGAAATTCCTTTTTTATGAAGATTTAACATTTATTTATTGCACTTAATGTTTGTATTTTCAATTTTTTTGATATTTCACATTTGAAAAAGGACTCAAACCTGGAAATTTATAAACAGAGATTTACCTGTGTTTAATTTATTGTAACCTAACATTCAAATTATCATATTTCAAAATCCAAATTTGTTTCCAATTGTAAAAGCATATGAATCCAAAGAAACAATGTAAAAAAAATTTTATGATGATTTACAGTTTTGAGGGTGTTTTTAATTAATTAATAATAATAATAATAATAATAAGTTTTCAGTAATTTATTGTGTTTCCTTTTAGATAGGAAATGCTGTACCTCCACCACTTGCCACTGCAATAGGATATGAAATATTAAAATGTGTTGCAGAGAAAGAAAATAATGTGCAATCTTTAAATAATAATGAAAGACATGATGTTGAAATGAGAGAAAAAATTGGCAGTAGTCCAAAAGCCAGTACATCAAATGTTTAATGAAATATTGTTGAAATTGTTAAAATTTTTAGTAGTATTTTATATATGTAATGAATATTGTGGTTTTAGCATTCCAGAATTGCAAACAACAATTATATTTTTGTGTCTAAAGATAAAACAGAATTCACGCACAAAATAAATCTGTACTTCAGTTTAAATGTTGAATATACAGTATTACCATTTTAAAGATTTATCATCATCTATTGTAATTATTATGCTTTTTAATTGAAATGAATTGTATAAAGTTTTTTATCATGTTTATAAATTAAAAAGTATATATTAATTTTGTTGAAAGTGTTTATTCCTTATATAATTAATAATTAAATAGTTAAAATTATTTTCAACTTTATTAAAATAAAAAATATATCTTCAACAATATTATAAAGCACAATTATTGTTTAACAGTCTAGATGCATTAAAACTACATTATACATAAAACCAGCATATTTTCATCAAAATTAGTATATAATTGAGCTTATTCCAATTTATAAAAAGTTATAATAATGCTAAAAATTAAAATGCTGTGAAAAATATTTGAAATCAGAGATTAACTATGAAATTTGATATTTACTAGTATACAGCAGAAAAATTAGTATTTTTTGATTTATTCATATTTCTTTTCATTTAATAATGTGCTGTTTAGGGCTACATAAACTATAATAACCATTTAACTAAAACAAATGTATTCATTATTTTTTAAAACAAAAAAAATAAAATAATTATATAATCTATAAGAATCTGATGTTGAAAATGTGGCTCATACTAATTCAACTTTTGAAAGTTCAAAAATGAACTTTAATACAGTGTAACTTGGATTTTATATTATCTCATTCTATATTTTTCTGTGATATACATTTAAAATAATTGTTTTCATATAAATTAATACAGAATTTTGCTGAAATTTATTTTAATTATCAAGATGTTGACATAACATATTTGCTTTGTATAATGTTCAAAGTGAACTTTCTAGGCATGAATTTGAGCATGCATAAAAAGAGAATCTTATAATACAGTAACTTTGATAACAAGCCATTTCTATCATTATGATACATTTTTTTTCTTACATTTGCTTTTAATCTTACCTACCACACAGATTAAGTGCTTTATATTTTCAGATTTCAAATACAAACTTTATTTTACACTTTGGGCTTTTGAATTATAGGATATGAAATACTATCATGGTATAAAACATTGATAAAGAATAGTTAATTTATATTAATTTAAATTTTACAAACTTTCTAAGTTAATAACTGCATTATTTACATAAAGATATTTTAATGATGGAATTATTCACTGAGAAGTTTAGTAAAATTAATATAAAATAACTGTTGTTCATCAAAGTTTTCATTTTATTAAAATTAACAAATACAGATTATTTCTTCAATTCTAATATGCTACTGATTTATCAAGTAATTCCTTTTTTTTTTTAATCAAAGTAACTATGAACATATTTTTAAAATAAACTGAATAATTTTATAACATAAAAGCCCAATTGTAATGCAACATTATTAATTTAAATAAATAGCACAAAAATAAAAAGTGCTTCATATTTCAACTTCTAAAATAAAAGTTGATGTTCTGTATTGGAAGTCCACTGCCATTTTATTTGCAGTTCTAATTAGCTAAGCATATAAATTTACAATGAAATATTTCTTGTGGTAATGTTTGAATTTCTACATATTATAAAAAGCTATTTATTGTGACTGGCATTTAAAAAATTAATGTGATTATATTTTCTCCATCAATTAATACAGTGCTTCTCAAACTTTTTTCATTACAAGATTTTTCGTGACCCAGGGTATTAAATATGAAATAAAACATACAAGTACATAAATCATTTACACACATATTAAGATGAACACAATCAGGCAACTACATTGAAAATACATATGTTGTCAGTTAAGATGAACACAATCAACCAACCACAGCGAAAATTCATATGTTGTCATACGTTAAATATTGGGCATTTGTGAAATTCATATGTTGTCATATGTTAAATATTGGGCGTTTGTGAAATTACATATATTTAAGTGTTTGCATTAATTTTTGCGACTCCAGCATTTCACTTCACGACCCATAGTTTGAGAAGCCCTGAATTAATACATGGTTTATAAATTATGAGTGGTAAAGAATTTCCATTGTTTATTAAATGCTAAAATAATATATAGTTAATTTATTATTTCTTATTTTGGATTTATATAACTTGAAAATTATTTTTTTTATACAAATATGCACTGTTATTTAAAAAAAGATATGCTAAATGCTGTGTTGGAGATTGCTATATAAAGTAATTGGAATCAGAAAAAAACTATGTTTACATAACAATCTCGGATATTTCCAATAAAGTTTTTTAATAAATAATATAAGTGCATAATTATTGATATGGTTGATTACTACATGCTGGTTCACTTCTGATGATAATTGGGTGATGGATGCATTTCTTATTTCATTAATTACAAGTTCTATTTTGTTTTCACTTTTATGCTTTGAATAACGATTGTTATTGTAAAAATCGCAACTATTATTGCTATTTCAAACTGACATAGAGATGATTTCATTGTCTAATTTGAAGAAACAAAGTTTGTTTTGGCATAATCATATAAATACTTTAAAAAATAAATAAAATCTGGATGGATTTATTTTTATTTTTTATGTATTAAAGAGAAAACTTAGTATTTTTTATTACAGTAAAATATAAAAACAATGTCCAGCATATATTTTACCGCATTACATTCATCATTTTATATTGCACCACATTGTCAATTTCAGAATAATGGAAATTTTTAAATATCACATCAGTATATTATAGCAAAGGAAATTATGGAGCAGCGTAATAAACAGGTAGATTGTACTTGTCAAGCTGAGCCAGCTTTAATCAAATGGAGATTGTTTGAGAGACTAGTAAAGCTAGAGAAGTGGACTTTCCTGAAACAATGTAAGATCAACAGAGTCTGGCCGATGTCAATTTATAGACTGTGCTTGCCGATTGAATCTAAATGCCTAGCTAGAAGTGTTAAGGATAGATGCTTAACGACTGCTATTGTTAATGCGAGGAGAGATCTTTTCCGTTTCAAGTGTAAAAACAAAGACAGTCTACAAAGGTGGGAAGTGGAAAAAGATGTTGCGATGACAAAGGCGTATAATGGCTTTAGAAGTAAGATTCGGAATGCCTATGTTAAAAAGCTGAAATGGATTTTTAAGCACCAGGTTATAAGAAGGAGGGATGGAGCTAAGCTGAAAAATCTTAAGGTTTTAGGTAATATTATTGTATCACAATTTATAAAGGGTGTGTACTCATTTGGACCGAATAAAATCGCTGCAGAACCGTGGGATTGGAAGAAGATGGTAACCCATTTAGAGCCAATTCTGAAAGACTGTGAACCTTTAGAAGCTGAAAGAATTAGATGGACGATGGCTAATAATGCAGCGAAAGATAAGAAGATAATGGAGAAGGAAGCTGAGTTTTATAGGAAGGTTAAAAGAGCGGCAAGATGGATGCAGAGCACTGATATAACGTGCGCTAGAGACAATAAGTCAAAGGCAGTAGTGCTGATGATGAAGCACCTTTACTATGAGTTTATAGGTGAATATATTAAGACTTCGAAGATGGTTGAGCTAGAAGATGACCCGACTGACAGGATAGCGCAGAAGCTGGATAAGGTGCTAAGATCTAGTAATTGTCCCAGTTTCCTGAAAAATTTGAAAGTGCTATCACCTAAACCACTGAGAATGTTTGCTTTCGTTAAAACTCATAAATCACCTATTGCAATTAGACCTGTTGTGGAGAGGAGGGATGTGCCGACTTATAGAGTGGAGAAAGCCCTGGCAAAATGATGTAGGGAAAAAATGGCAGGATATGAATGGTCCCTGACATCACCTAGACAGTTTATTGATGTTTTATTTGAGAAAGGCCCGCTCCCGCAAGAAACTATGGAGGTCTATGATTATGAAGCTCTCTACCCGTCTATCAAACTAGAGCCGGCATGTCTGATGTTATACAGGTTGCTGCTTGAGAGCTTACCGCAGGAAGAAACTGATCCAGTTTGGAAAAGAAGCCTTTGCCACTTGCTAGTGCATGAAGCTTATTTCCAGTTTAGAGGGTCTTTCTATAAGCAGGCTGTCGGGGTCCCAATAGGTAGCCCACTTGTGGGAATACTTGCAGAACTAGTGGTCCGAAAGAAGGAGTCGGAAGTGTTCCACAAGCTTATCCCAACTGTTAAACTCTACAGAAGGTATATAGATGACATAATAATAACTAGAGAGAGGAACGAAAAGGACTTGGAAATTGAGAGCCTATTTGAAGACCAAAGCCTAGGCCTAAAACTAAAGAAAGTGAAAGAAGATGAAGCTGAAATTAGTTACCTTGATCTTAAAATTAAAATTGTTAGAGGGGAATACCAGATGATGGTGTACAGAAAAGGCACATACGTTCCCGTTTTTATTCATAAAAGTTCGAGTGAGTCCTGGCCTGTTAAGATGGCCTCTTTTAGGGCCCTTATTAATAGGATATTTACACACTTGTAGCACTTGGGAGAGTACAAAAACTGAGTTCGACTGGATTACTAAACAAGCGTTAGTGCACGGTTACAGCTGAAAGCATATAACGAGATTATGGGAAGAAATTAATAGTAAGAGAGGAAGAAAAGATAGAGAGCAACAGAATAAGGAGGGTGATGATGATGGGTTTCAGAAGCCATGTATGGTGGAGACTAATCCACTGTTTAGGAGATATAAAAAGATGATAGAGAAGGCTACAGGAAGAAAGTTGGTTTTTTCAAGGAGAAATACCATTTTTAACATTACCAGAAATGATAAAGACAGAAGATGCCTGGTGTTTATGAGATTAAGATAGACAATAGGGATACTGAATACAGAGAGGTTTATATAGGCTCGACAGCGCGATCGATAAGCAAGTAGATTCACAAACATAGGGCGGACAGAGAGAGAGGAAATGGTACTACGGCCCTAGCACAGAGGCTGATAGCGTATGACGCTACGCCCAGGTGGGATGAAGCAAGAGTGGTGAGGGTTGTAGGAGACCCAAAAAAGCCGATGACAGCAGAAGCCATAGTGATATTCACTAAGAAAGCCGCAGGAGAGAAAGTTATTAACTACAATGAGCCATTTAAGTTAAGCCTGGCATGGGAATACTGCTTTAAATTGGAAACAGTGTCTAATTTTTCCGGAAATTGTTATTGGCGTTAAGAATTTGCGGAGCAACCAGTTCAAAAAAACGTTTGTGTTTTATTGTGTTTTTTGCTACACTATATGTAATGAATTTACGACGAATCGGGGACTAATTTTTTGCTATGACTTGGTTTTTTTTGCGTTTGATACGAGGAACTGTGAGAGTTTTAAATAGTTTTGGGATCTGTTTGTTTGGGACTATATTACGTTATTGATAGATTGCCATTGAGCAAGACCTGTTAAAAGTGTTACATAATGGTTGAGAAAAGGCAAACTGTTGACTTTGCCCGCTAGGGGAGGTGCGGCTTTATTGTTTTTAGGGAAGCAATTTAAATCTAACTGTCAGTGGAGCGGTTAAGTCGAGCTACTGAGGAGGGCTCGGGTGAGCCAAAAATGCACTTTAGTGAATCCGTTGTTTTTTTTTGACATTTACGGATTGTTCTTTCCCTGCCCAAGTGAGCTGAAATTTTATTAGTTTTATTTTATTTTTGCAAAAATACATTAAATGAGTGTGCATTAAGCAGGGTATACATGTATTACTTGTACTATAACTTTGTTATATTATTATTTGTATTATTACTTTATATACAGTGGATTCCACTTAATTGGGACTAAGCCATTTTGGCCCAATTCAGCGGCTGCCCCAATTAAATGTAGTAGTAGTAAATTCTAAAATGAAATATGTAATTTGTAGGTAAATAATAGGTAAAAAAATAATAATTAGATACCTATTTTAATGCTTTATTAAAATAGATACTTAATAATTAGCTTTTTACCAATCTCCTCTGACATTGTCTTCAACACTGGGCTGCTGATATTCACACCTGACCTGCTAAATATAGAAAACCATTGATCTAATGCTTCTTCGATTTCTGGATCCTTTTCCATCACGAATTCTTTTGGATGTTCCTGGAATTTCTTTCTGTAATACCCACTCATCACACAGTTGATTTTCTTGTTGTAGAGATGCAGTATGATAGATTTTGATTTATTTCAGCGAGTTTACCATGGCTTGTATTAAATGGCTGGCTTTTAATTTTATCCAGCAAAGTGATGGCTTGTATTAAATGGTTGGCTTTTAATTTTATCCAGCAAAGCAAGTCTACAATGGCTTGTATTAAATGGCTGGTTTTTAATTTTATCCAGCAAGCAATTTTATATATTAAATGGCTGGCTTTTAATTTTATCCAGCAAAACAATTTTACTTGAAAATGTAAAATCCTTTCTTGACATCTTGGCCAAGATTTGAAAATTTTAAATAAAATCGACACTGTAAATGAATATAGCTAGGTACAGTAACGGTAGACTCTAAGTAGAGGCACACTTGCCAGACTCATGACGATAGATAATTCATTCTCATCATGCTAGTGTTGCTGAATACAGTATTGTTATGTATTATTTATCAACGATGATATTTACTTATAATTTTCTAAAGGCTATGTATTATTTATCAATGATGATATTTACTTATAATTTTACTAAAGATATATTATTTATCAACGATGATATTTACTTATAATTTTACTAATTGTTATGCATTATTTATCAACGATGATATTTATTTATAATTTTACTAAAGAATGGAGTGATGATATTTACTTATAATTTTACTAAAGAATGGATGTTTATATTAGTGTGGGGACAATGTGTCAACAATGTGTATATCCTGATTGTGATATGCCAATTTGGAAAAATGTGAGGGGGAAACAAATATTTTGTTTAGATAGACTGTCATTCAATCATGTAAATAATTTAATTTTCACTGATTTCTCTCTTTCTTGATAAGTATTATTAATATACAGTATTTATTAAAATTATATTAAATTATTTTAATAAATTATAGTTATTACTTTTTATAAAAATATAATTAATTTTCTATAAACAATTATAATAATAAAAACATTTAAATTAAGATGTTTAAAAGAGATTGTAATAGGACGCAAAGAAATGACACACTCCATTGTGTTAGTCTGTATTGTAGAAAGGTTTAACCTGAAAAATTACCGATACAATAAAATGTTGTTATAATTTTTATGTAAGGAATTTTTTAAGAAAGTGCACAACAAGTATTAGTGTACGTAGTGTTGCCATACTTTCGAAAAATCCCTAAAATATATCAAAAATTGAAAATTCCTTTTCTGCTACTGTCCCAATTAAGCATTTAAATTATGTATTAGTTTATTAGTTTGGTTTCTGTTCTCTGAGATTTGACCCAATTAAGTGGAATCCACTGTATATAAAATTAATTAATTTTTCTTATTGTTATAACAAACAAAATATATCTAAAAGTGGATTTCTATTGAAGATTTAGCATTGGTTCTATCACTAGTTATGTCTGTCTAAGATTTTGTTTTTAATTAGAAGTTAGAAAATAAATAATTAAATAACTTTTATTACAATGAATTTATAGCTATAAAATTATTTTGAATTAATTCCTTATTAATTCAACAGAAAATAATGAAGGTATTATTATTTTTTAGATCGGAAGATACTCTATTATATTCTATTGGAACAATTTTTTAAATAAATAAAATTTTGTATTATAAATTTTGCCTGTATTCTTTTATATAAATTATATAAGTTTTATAATTTAACAGAAATTAAAATTCTTTTGGAATAATAAAATAATAATACCTACAAAAATCCTCTTTTTATATCCAATATTTTACTAAATTTGAGGCTAGATGGCTGCATGGTAATGCTGTGGCTTACCACCCTGGAGGATCCAGGTCCCACATCTCCAGTTTCAGGAGAGGTCTGGGCCTGGTCCATTGAACCCCATGCTTCAACCATCCGGTTGACCCTATCATGGGTGTTGGCCAGCCTGTGATGGGCTCTATAAGTGGCTGCTGCCAAATACAGTATATCCCTCCTGATATGGTGGCTTAACCTACCTAACCTAGAAATTTATGATGCATTATGATATGATTATGCATCTGAAATGACCAATATATTTATGCTAAATCTATATTAAATTAATAACTATTAGATATGAGCCAAACATTTTCTTGCAATTAACAATTTAATTCTTAAAAAACAAAAAATTTCTTGATATAAAAATATTCTTTAATTAAATATATTTTAATATTTAAAATAAAAATTGCACTTTATGAAAATTTATAATTTTCTTTTAGAATTATATCAACATTGTATAAATGTCTAGCTCCTAAAATCAAAATTTCTCGAGAGATAATTGGATACTTTATACAGAATTTTATATTTTTTGAAAATAGTTATAAAACACTGAAGTTTCTCTCAGAAGGATTTTTTGAATAATTATACTCTTCATTAAATCTTAAAATATAACACATTTACATATAATACATTGTGAATTCAATTTTAATTATTTTTACTATTTGATAAAAAAAATTATTAAAATTAATACTTTTCTTTATAAGCAAAATCAAAGTGTGCATTCATAAATTGTATGATCAGTTCTTGCACATTCTGAGTTTTTAACCATTTTTCCACAACAGCTCCAGTGATAGCCACCTGGATGACCAGCATGACCATGACCACATCCTTTAAATCCTCCTTTCAATATAAACAAAAAGTTCAGATATTTTAAGTTAAACATTTTTTTAAAATTATTTAACTGTATTTACCTGGAATTGTTCCACCACAAGCACATTGAGCTTCTTTATGTCCATTACTAGAACAAAAAGCACAACAATGATATATCCCAAAATGCTTACGCCAAGGTGGTTTAATGTTGACTGGAAAAGGACTTCCCTAAAATTATAAATTATTTTAACTATAAAACTTTGTATAAGATTTTAAATCTTTCCAACATTGAAAAAAAATTGACCTTTATGTGTTTTCCTCCAATTTGTACATGAAAAAAATAATGTCCATGAGAATTTGGATTAAATGTCAACAAATAAGATCCATCTTTTCTATCTGTAATTTTTACAGGTAATTGTCTGAAAATAATTTTGCATTATAGATAAATATGAAAATTAAAAAAAAAATTTAATTTAAATAATCTTTATATGCATTGTCCTTACTTTTTCTCATCATCTTTTGAAATTAATTTAGCATCTACATCATCACATCCTCTGATTACTGGCTGAAAATTAATATCCCGCACAATTAATAAAAGACGAGATAAATGGTCCTGTCTTGCAGTTTGTAAACCTAATTAACAAAACTTAAAGTAAATATTTTTATAAAATGTGTTTACTCATACAGCCATGTAAAAAGTTATTTTTCTGAAATATCACATTATCATCAATCTAATATTTCAAAAAAATCATTATCAAATTTACATCAGATTTATATGATTAGCCTAAAATACAGTTATTTTTCTGAAATATCACATTATCATCAATGTAATATTTCAAAAAAATCATTATCAAATTTACATCAGATTTATATGATTAGCCTAAAATAAAAAATTTCGGTTTCAATTTTTGACAAAATTGGATTAATATCACCTATATACTGAAAATTAGGAATACAACTTGGAAAGTAATTTAAGTCAAAACTAATGTTCTGTATCATTTAAACTTATTTAAATAAACCAATTAAAATCTAAAATACACTCTCTCTGAAGGAGAATGTAATTTTTGACATTAATAAAATAATCTTTACAAATTCATTCTGTATAGACATATGAATTTTTTGTAGAAGGTAATTAAGTGGCATAAAACAGTTTCACAGTATTATTTATTAGAAAAATGAAATTTAATAATCTTATCTTTCAACATATACAAAATTGAAATCCATTAAAAAGAATCAATTGCATAATCATTATATATATTATACTGAGAAGAAACATTTCCGATTTAAATATTTTTTAATAATCTTGGAATATTTTATTTTCAGAACCAAAATTAACAATTTTCTATCCAAAGTTTTTCACTATTTGTTCTATCTTAATTAATTACAACTAGCCAATTAGCAGGAATTAATATACTCAAAGACAAATTACTTTATTAAATACAAAGTAGAATTATTTTTGTTGTGTAAAGTTGAAGAGGGAATATAAGAATTCCAAAAGTGCTATTTTGTATTTGATAAAGTAATTTGTCTGAGTATATTAATTCCTGCTAATTAATTAACATTTTTCTATCTTTGAAATCATAAAAATTTATAATTTCCAAAATTTAATTACTCCCCATTTCTAAAGCTATTTTATGATATTTTAAATTTCTGTATATTCTTCAAATCAAACATATTTCATATCTATAGTTTTCTTATTATAATTTTTGAAAATAAAACTCTTAGAGAATGTTTGTTTATTGACAAAAAAATTAATTATTTTAAAAATTACGAGTCTTGTTTCTATGATATTTAAACATCATTTAAATATTTGATGGAATAAAAAGCTTTTTTAGCAAACGCTTTTTTTTTTTATTTAAATATATTTTACCTTTAGCTTTAATCTAAATTTATTTATAAAGTCATTAATAATGAAATCTCGCATCTGTTAAATCAATGTCTTTATTTATAATATAATCAATGGAGTTATTTTAATTATATAAATATCATTATAATCAATTTATTGCAAAAAAGCATATTCAAGAGAAGTTTATAAAGAATTTTCTTTAAAAGGTTGCATATTACTTTTTATGATTCATCCCTCTTGCAATATTAGCACATTAAATTAAAAACTTGAGCAAAGGATTAAGTAGTCAAAATATCATAGTTTGTTTAATCAATTACAAGATTCACAAATCTACCTACTGTATGTCCATATATAAATAAAAGGTCTCTCTAGTATAATATAAATTCTTTACTAAACACAATTTATACATTAAAATTATATATTGAATATTTTTGATTATATGTGAACCAAGATAAAAAAATAACACTGTTTATTAATCAATGATGCAACCAGAAATTTAGCAAGGGAGATGGAACCAAAAAAATTAAGAAATATTAATTGTTTGAATAAAATTTCAATTCAAAAATCCACAAAATTATATGCTATATATATTTTATTGAATATGATTGATTTATACAAATTGAATCTATTTTATAAATAATTACATGAAATTACAGCCCAAATACAAATAGCAGAGGGATATGATTGCTCTCTTGCACCCCCTGGCTATGCCACTGTATTATTAATTATGGATTATGAAAAGGAAATAATGTCATCACTAAACGGCAGTAAAAGTTTTTATTAGTAAAACTGAAATGTTTTTGGCTATAAAGTATCCAATGTTGATAGTACATAATTTAACAAAAATTACAGCACTTACTAGAATTACATATTCCAAAAGAATGACAAAAATGAATACAGGATTTTAAAAATTAAATTCCAAATAATGTATATGCACATTACATTAAAAGTTAGTCGTCAGCCAAATGTAAAATAATATGATTAATATTTACAATAAATTAAAAAATTAGGCCAATATTTAAAATTAAAAACCAAAGTCCTTAATGACTGCTATTAATTTAATAATATGTGTTTGGAATTATGAAGCCATGCACTAAATATTGGATTGTTCAAAAAATAATTTCGTTTTTTTTTTCATGAAAATGAATGACAATTTTTTATAGTATATAATAATTTTAATTAATTATATATTAACCATTTTGGTCCAACACATGTTGCCATCTTTCTGGTGGTAGCATGATATTTTGGTCCAACACATGTTGCCTTCTTTCTGGTAGTAGCATGATTCCCACGTAGAATTTTTGATCTTTGCTTGCAAAAAACTGAACTAAGTGATTTTTGACATCCTTATTTATACTAAGTATTTTGCTGTATAAAGAATTCTGTAAAGACTGGAATAAGTAATAATCAGAGGGTGCCAGATATGGCAAATATGGTGGGTATGGTAGCACATCCCATCCAAGCTGTAACAGCTTCTGGCGAGTCGTCAAACTTGTATGAAGTTTGGCATTGTCATGGTGAAACACTATGCCTTTTCTGTTAATCAATTTTGGCCTCTTCTGTTTGATGGAATCACTCAATTTATCCAATTGGTGGCAGTACACTTCCAAATTAATTTGGAATTGTCTGGAAGAAGCTCAAAAAAACAATTCCCTTAAAATTTCACCCAACAAAGAGCATCATTTTTTTGATGAATATGGGGTCTCGGTGTGCTTTGAGTCAGTTCATTTCTTCTGCTCCATGATCGCTTGCATTCAACTTTATTGGAAACAATCCATTTTTCATCAACAGTTATGATCCGTTTCAGAAAGGGATCATTTTCTTCATGTTTGAGCAGCAAATCTCAGATGTCGATGCAATGAGCAAATCTTTCTTTGAGAACATGTGGAACCCAAATATCAACGTTTCAACTGGTTATGAACAGTTGAATTCAATAAATTCAATCTTGTAGCAATTTCTCATGTTGTTATCAACGGTGCTTCAATCAATACCTTTATTTTGTCATCATCAGCTTCAACTAACTTTCCTGCACATGGTGCAACTTTCAACATCAAAATTGTCAGAATGAAATTTTCCAAACCAGTTTTGGCACTGGCATTCAGTTAACACATCTTCTCCCTACACTTCACATAGCTTTTTTTCTTGTTTGAACAGCATTCTTACTTTTTCAGTAATAAAAAAGCAACATGCCAAAAATCTCCATTTTATTTTCCATTTTTGACAGGACCCCAAAAAACACCAACTGCACAGTTTTAAAAAATTTTTTTATAAATATACCTTGAAACATCAGCTGTCGAAATTTACAATGCAGGACCCCAAAAAACACCAACTGCAGTTTTAAAAAATTTTTTTATAAATATACCTTGAAACATCAGCTGTCGAAATTTACAATGACAATATGGCTTAGAATGAAATTGGTAGGTAAAAATACACTAATCCACTGGTGGGAAAAAAACGAAATTACTTTCCAAACAACCCAATATATTATTGGCTTGAATATCATTAATCATATTAGTTTGCTGTGAAATAGGAAATTAATAAAGATTTATTTAATAGTCCTTTGAGTATTTTGCATTGTTTAATCACTTTTGCTTCTTGCCAGTCAATATCCAGATGGTCTATATAACACTATTATATATAGTAATCACTACTTTGGATGCTGAGAGTATATCAGTCACTTTAAGGAACTTAAAAGATTGCCTAGTGGAATACAAGCAGGATGTATATATCTTGATCAGACTACTACTACTATTTCTAGAAGATTTTATAAATTTCACCAGGATATCAACTGATAAGAAGCAAAAGGGGTTAAACAATGCAAAATATTCAAAAAAGAACTATTAAATGAATCTTTAGTAAATTCCTAGTAGATCATAACAAACTGTCATTAATGGTATTCAACACAATAATATATCTAGCATATGGCTTCATGCATTCCAAACAAACACATAACTTTGCCATTAATTTAATATTAAGGATTTTGGCTTTTATTCTTTTTTTAAATATTGGCTTAATTTTTAACTTATTGTAAATATTAATCATATTATTTTACATTTGGCTGACAGCTAACTCTTTTAATGTAATGCACATGCACATTATTTGGAATTTAATTTTTAAAATCTTGTATTCGCTTTTGTCATTCTATGTCATTTTGGAATATGTAAATCTATTAAGTGCTGTAATTTTTGTTAAACCATTGATGCTGGCTACTGTATAGCTGAAAATGTTCTGGTTTTTACTGATTAAAAACTTTTATTAGTGTTTAGTGCTAACTTTTTTTCTTTCCATGACCATATACAGTCATCATTATTTAATCATTGTTAATATATATGTAATAACATTTTCAGCCTTCTGTCACTTATTATGGGAACAGATAAAAAGAATAATAGAAGGCTAAAAGCATTTAAGCATATATATAAATCATAAATAAACTAAATGGCAAAGTTAAATTGCAAAAACAAAAAATATCTAAGATAACTAAAAAAATTTTTAATGAAATTTTATTGAAACTTCATGACCTTGAACATTTATTATTTTACTCATACATATAAATTAAGATATTTCAGTTTGTTTTTTTTTTTAAATTCAAATATTGAATTTTAAAATAAAATATTGATCTGGAAAAATCATAACTAATCCTAATAAGGAATATGATGATCTTTGACAACAATGACCTTAATGTCTTCTCATACTGGCCACAAGGATTTCAAAAAGAGTAATAATGACCACACAGAGCAGTATTTTTAAGCTCAACAAGACTTCTGGAAGGAGGAATATGGGCAGCAATCCATTTGATAATTCCTATTTATCAAGATATTATAGTTCACAAAATAAAAGTCCAATGTAACTGAGCAAGTAATCAAATAACAATATGAATCCTGGATTACTGCATGTTCCAAGATTCTATTTGGAGATGCAATATTCCAAGGGTTTTGTGTTTAGTGGTCCAACAGTATAGTTCAAAGTGTTTATCTCTATATAAGAATGTCCATTTAAAATGCTTCCCTCAGAAATGTAGAAATCTGTGCAGCCATTGATAGTTATCTCTGTCCACACTAATAAAGCACAACCTCTAAAACGATTGATTTCTCTAATGTTTGATGGTTGTTATCTTGGGTATATTGAAATGATAACTGCTTAAACTTTGTCTATTTATGTAATCTGTAGAGATTAAGCACTTATTAGCAGTCAAGAATAACTTTATTTCATAAGTAACAAACGTTTTTGGCTGTTTGCTATCTTCAGGTTACAAAAAGAATTGGAATTTTATAAAATTCAGGTTTAATTGGAACTTTATAAAAATCAAACATTAGAACGTAAATTGGTTACTATAGTAACAGTTCAAAATAATACAACATAAAATAGTTTTTAAATATAAGATAAAATACATATATAAGTAAAGATTATATTATTATTAACATTTAAAAATTAAATAATTAAAACAATCAAAAGATTTATTTATAAAAGAGGATTTATAAGTGGGGTCAGGCCTGTGAGTTCTGTCAATTTTCATGTTGGTAGATTAGACAATTTATGCTTTTCAAGTGTGTATAACCATGCCAGAGAAAGATTTTGTGCTGGTCTATCATTAATAATATTTTGGTTCTTTTGCCAATATCCTTAAGTACTTAATCTATTCTATCATCAAACTATGTAAATCTGCACTATCCTTAAGTGCAGATTTACATAATTATCTTGTACCACACATCTTCAGACAAATGTTGTTCTGGATTCAGATTTCACACTGAATCTGGACACACTTATGAATAGAATTTTGTTTTGTGTCAGTGTCCAGAGTGATATTGATGACATTAATTCTAATGCATCCTTTTCTGAATTAGGTACAAGGGGATACAGATTGTTGATCTCCCAGCATAAAGGCTTTTTGATCACAGTATGCCTTGAAATTCTCCTCCCAGTGGCTTCAAATTCGGAAAAAGTTGTAAATGGGTCTGATGATGATTAGTAGTTATTTGCAAGTAAAGGTCATCCTGAATTCTTGTAACATAAGGATGTGCTTCAACAGATCTTCTAGCAATGTCCCCTGTATCCTGAAATTATTTCTATAGCTTTGATACCACCTCCCTTAAAGATATAAAAGGCATGGTCTATGTAGTGATATATTCAACTTCCTGGCATATCAGCTTAATTTGATCTCCACATAAAACTAGTGCAACAAATCAACAAAAGACTGTCTATTAGCATTTTCTAAAAGTGGCTATTGCCAAAAATTTTCAAGTGTGATTCAGCAATTTGATCCAAATTAAATTAGCCAAGTTTCAAACAATTATTTTTTTAATGTTGCTTCCTAATCATTGGCTGACTGCTATATAATGGAATACATTCCAGATTCAACTATGAACTTTTTATTTCTCTGATATGAGTCAGCATGACTTTACTATAGATAGATCGATATCTAGGCAGAATCCATTAAAAAATTTTATGAGACATGGAATCCTAATTCCATCTCAGGCCAGGCATGGGATTGATTCAAATAAATAAATTAATTTATTATATGTGATTTCATTACAACATTTCAGAAAATATTTTTGAATTGAAAGAAATCATATTTTATAAAAATACATGGAAAGGTTAGAATGACCACCATTTTTTATTTTATATTGGATACTAACAAGTAAGTAGCTGGGCATAACAATGCTCACTACAGGCCACCCAAATCCATAGTGACAGTGGGCAATCAGCTAAAGGATGACTGAATGAGCTAAGCTTAGATATCTAAAAAAATCTAAAGGTATGAGACCTGAAATTAAATATAAATACCCCATGACAGAAACACAGCAACTTTCAGACTGGTGATTATTTGACCATCCAATCAATTAGATGCCATCATTGCAAAATCATTGATAGCAAGTATGTATTTTTGTTACAAATAATCATTGTCATAACTACAGATCATTTTAACTTAGACTGTCATAAGTCAGGAATCCCTTGTATTACTGTTATGGCAAATATTATTTTTATATATAATTCATACAATTAGCATTCTCAGCTCTCCACTCTATTAGTTTGTTCATGAAAGTCACAATTTTAAATCTGAATTACATTTTTTGTATTGTTTATGCAAAATATATCTATTTATTTTATAAAGTTTCTGTAAACTAGTTTTAAATAAATTGGATTACATGTAGGAGAGGATCAGAAACATCTTGTATAAATTTCAACAATACGCAATTTGAAAAATCTCAGAAAATAACCATTAATTAATTTTAAATGCATTGAAATAACCAAATATAATCTCAGATCTTTTTGTCCAATTTTTTAAAGGAAAGTAAGTATATAAGATTATTATGCTGTCTGCAATCTATTCCCACTAATAATTTTTGAACTAACTGAAAAATTATCATTAACTAGATGTTTGCTTTTAGATCTTTTTATAATTTCCAGTGTTTCTGCAATAGATAGTTCGTATGGACTGATTTTACTAATGACTTTGGCTTCTTCCCATTGAATATTGAGATCCTCTTCATATGCCTTCCTTGCTAAGGCAGTTGTTAGAGCACCTGTTTGGATGTCGTGTTGGTGCTCTTTCATCCTTATCCTCCTCAGTCCTGGAGTTTCCCTATAGGGAACATGTATACAGTCAAACCTCTTAATATTTATTATTATATAATTTATTAAGCAGATTTATTATTAGAAAAAAAGAGAAAAGTTAAATTTGAAAATTATCTGTTTTCTTTAATTTGATTGTCATAATATAATTTTACATAAAAAATAAAATTCAATGCCAATTAGTCATTTATGTTTGCAATGTTTACACAAATAAATATGAAGAATGTTTACATATATATTATCATATGAATTTGTCTCAAATGTAAAAAATTTTTTGAAGAAAGTAGTAAGTACATTTATCAGTATTGATGTCAAGGTTCATTTCCTGTTATTCAATACTATCTATGTATAATAATGTTACAAATTTACATAATTCTAAAGAGATGATAAAATATTAATGTTTATTGAAGTTTTACACTTCCTTTATTTTATTTTCATTTATTCAATCTAATATCTGTATGATGTAACAACATTATGACTAAGATTGAATCTGTGAAACTAACTACCAAAGGATTAAATTATTTAATAAATTAGATTTTAAATTATATTAAATTTTTAAATTATCACTAATGCATTGATGACAATATGATTTACACAAAATAAATATAAAATTGACATCATATTTAAATCTTAGCAAATCTGCTTATTTCACTGAATGAAATGAACTCAGGCAATTTCTCAAAAAAATTGCTTTTATTCTTTCTTACTCTTTTATGTATGCAGAAACAAATCCACTTATAATAATTTGATTTTTTTAAAACTAATGTTGTTAGTATGCTATATCTAAAGTCAAACTAATTAATTGTGTAATACAGGTAGAATTTCAAAAATCCGGCAATCTCGGGGACCTGAAGAATGGCGGATTTTTGAATATGCCGGATAATTGAAGGTTTATATATACTGTATATATTTAACAATTTTTTTGAGAAATTGCCTTTTATTCTTTCTTACTCTTTTATGTATGCAGAAACAAATCCACTTATAATTAAATAGTTTTAAAAAAATCAAATTATGTTGTTAGTATGCTATATCTAAAGTCAAACTAATTAATTGTGTAATACAGGTAGAATTTCAAAAATCCGGCAATCTCGGGGACCTGAAGAATGGCGGATTTTTGAATATGCCGGATAATTGAAGGTTTATATATACTGTATATATTTAATAGAAAATTACCACATTTACAGTCGTACGTTTCACAAATGGTTCGCATGGACACACTGTTACTAAGTTTTTTTAGTATTTCCACTTTCTATGCGATCGATAATACACGATGTTTACATTTTATGCCACATTTCTTTGCTGAATCCATAATTGAGCTAAACAACAGCAAATAAATATTAGAAGGAATGAGCAGAGCTATCAATATATGTTAGCGTGGCAAGTAACACCGAACAATTGAGAATGGTGTACATCAAAACATCAACGGCAGCTCCAAAAAACAGTAGCGCAACAGTGCGGGGAAATTTGAAAATACGCTCCTAAAATTCATGCCGGAATACTGAATAATCCGGATTTTTGAACATCAACCTGTATTATATATATTTAATTTAATGTTTTAAATATAAATGTGAATAAATTAAAAACATATCAAATGCAGTATAAAATTTTTATCCACATGGATACAATAATTACAAATAATATGGAATAAAATATCTTAATATATTTAAATTTTCATTCAGTATATTTCCATATTGATAGTACAAGATCTTTCCAAATTATGGTAATGATATTAATGTTATACTATCAAACTTAGCATTATTCACAAAATTATTATTCATATAATAACTTACTATTGAAAATTAACTATATTTTAATAATTATTGTAATATAATGCAAATTGTAAATGTACATTATTTAATGATAGCTAAATCTTATATTTTAGTTAAGTCATACATACATCATAATTGTTTTTAATTTTATCATAATTATGTAATAATTTATATATGCAAATCTGACTTACATAATATTTCCAGGAATGCAAGTCTTATGTAAATCAAAAGCCTTTGTATTTGAAATAAACAATTTATTGCTATTTTGTTTAACCAATTATTATCTGAGAATCATTTTGTTATTATTAAAAAACTGCACTAAACATATATAATAGAATTAGCCATCATATAATGAAAATTTTATTTTATATATATAAACAGATATGAAGTTGAATTTTAAGAGGATATCCTCTTCTATTTTACAGAAATGTTTGTGTCAATAATCTAGTTAATAAAGCTAAATAATCTTTTCTGCTATTTGTTTATGTTTAGAAAAATTAAATAAAATATCTTATATAATCATACAGATAACAACGCAGAAAAGATAAATAATCTTTATTATTTGTTTATGTTTAGAAAAATTAAATAAAATATCTTATATAATCATACAGATAACAACTTTCATCTAAGACAAAAATTTTCAATAAAAAACTTGTTTTTATAGATTTTCTGCTGCCATAATCATTCTATATAAAAATGTATAAGGACATGATTTAAAAAAAAAATTTTTTTTAAACAATCTACTCTTTTAATATCTCATTTTGTTGATTAGTTTTAATATTAAAAAAACATAATAACTTACATCAAAATAAAACATTTCCAAATACAAATAATTCTACAGAAAAACCTATAATAATATTTCTTTGACTATATTAATTTTTTAACATTCATTCCTTTTTAAATTAATCGCATTTTCAAATATTGTTCTTAAAAAAAAAATAAAATACAAACTTAAAAAGTTTTTTTTTTATAAATAAAACATTATATAATAAAACCTGATTAATTCTAATAGCAAAACATAAATCTTGAAAATTCAAATTATAGAACAATTACTGATAAATATTTTCAGGTCATAGCTCAAAAGCATTTAAATTTTTTAATAATTTCATTTCATATGTTGATATATTATTAAAAAATAACTGTAATAAAAAATGTTCATTTTAAAGTCCCATTTCCTACAAGCTTATTTTAGTTGAAAGTAAAAGCATTTAAATTTTTTAATAATTTAATTTCATATGTTGATATATTATTAAAAAATAGCTGTAATAAAAAATGTTCATTTTAAAGTCCCATTTCCTACAAGCTTATTTTAGTTGAAAGAAAATGAGAAATTGCATTAATAAATTTTTGAGCAAGTTTTTAATAAAAGTACTTTTCATATATAGTAATAATATATTTTTTAATATGTCAACTATAAAAAAAGATGAAGTGCATTATATTAAAATGTACATGCAAAGATGAAAATTTAATTTATATTCCCAATCATAAATATTTGAAAAAAGAATCTGCATATTTGACTAATATATTGAAAAAATATTCAAAACTATCTGCAAATCAATATAGATGTGTACAATGAACTTTGTAAGAGCATGATCTATATTCAACCTTAAAAATGATATACTTATAAACATAAGTATATAATGTATTTATATTATATACTTATGTTTATAAGTATACTTTATTTTCTTTAGTAGTCACAGCTTCATATAAATTTCAATTCCATGTGAGATTAGAAAGTGATAGATTTATAATATTTCTAATATGAATCTATCTGAAAAGATTCAAATTTCAATAAATTGTATTTATAAAAAAAATATTATAGGATTAATTTATTAAATTCAATGAAATTTTTACTATAAAAAAATAATTAATTAAATTGTATATTCACATATACATATATAGAAAAATGAACTTTTAAATGCATAATGTTTCAATTTATTCTATATTTAATTACACAGTATGATCATTCTTTTTATAGTATTAGAAATCTTTTGCAATTCTTGCTAGACATGCTGTCTGACACAATTTACTTCCAAAGAGAGAAAAACCAATTAACAACATAGGGCTGAATCATCCAAGACAGTTGGTAAGAAATAATGCCAACTGATCACTATTTTGGCTATGTGTTATGATGCCTGACAGAATTAGAATGCTTCTATTGCCAAAAAAAATGATAAAAACTATTAACCAGACAATTTGTCCTAAAAGACTTGGTGAAATAAAGAAGCTGTCTTCATGCATCACCCTTTCCAGTATGCATAATGAAATTTTACGGTAAATTAAAAGCTATAGTAATCTAGAATATCTTTTCAAAGGGCATTAAACTTTAATTTAAAGTCTTAATTCTTTAAAATTTAATAGATAAATAATTTATCAATATTAACCAAAACTGTGATGCAAAATACACATTAAATAATTTTATACATTTAAATTATGAAATTATATAAGAATTATTAAAGTCTTAATTCTTTAAAATTTAATAAATAAATAATTTATCAATATTAACCAAAACTGATGCAAAATACACATTAAATAATTTTATACATTTAAATTATGAAATTATATAAGAATTTGTTAGCAGAACTTACCATCTTCTGATCTTTGCTGATATTTGTTTTGATCACCAGTTCCGCACGAAGCACAAATGAAACGAATGGTATTATAATATTCGGTATCTTTGCAAGTTTTAGGATTGATTAGGGGAAACGAATAGAAGCAATAAGTAAAAGAAAAGCAAAGTGAAAGATTTAACAGCAGCAACCAATTCATTTTCTAAGTATCGTCAAGAACCAAACATCTTCCCAAACATTCAGTCAACGCACCATCTGGAGGAAAGAAAGCGCACTGACGTGAAATGTAAGCGCCAATTACAGTACAATTTCATTTATTAATGGATGTCTACTGAGAAATGTCAACGAACTATAGTGTATTTATAATCGGTTTATAATCAAATGTTGCGTGAGATTGTAAAATGTCTACCAAATCACATTCAGAACTTAATTTTGGTCAATTCTTTACCAAAAAATAATTATAAATGGAAATGTATTTTAAAATAAAATTATCAATTAAATAAAGTTCAGAAGGTTTTATTTTTTGATAAAGAATTGACCAAAATTATTATAAATGGAAATGTATTTTAAAATAAAATTATCAATTAAATAAAGTTCAGAAGGTTATTCATTGTCAGATAAAACGAAAGCAAATTTTCTTGTTTTTGAATCAGTGCTTTAGGGTTGGGTCACTCGATTCGAAAATCATGTCATGTAAATTTAAAATAACATAAATGAAGGGCTGCCAGCTTTCATTTTTGTTCATTCATAAAAAAAAAAAAATAGTGCTTTAGGGTTGGGTCACTCGATTCGAAAATCATGTCATCTAAATTTAAAATAACATAAATGAAGGGCTGCCAGATTTCATTTTTGTTCATTCATTCAAAAAAAAAAAAAAAAAAACAAATGCAAATAAACAATTGCTCATCATTACTAATGAATAAATTAAATATACAAATTCATACCCACAATAGTTAATTTGAAAAACGAATTTTTTCGGAAATTGAAATATGTTTATTAACTTGAGTTATAATCAAATAATGAAAATATATAAAATATTTAATTCGTAAGAGATCATCTGTAACCTGCGTCATGCATTTCGGACACTTTTTAATTCTATTTCCGTTATTTTTTTCTTTTTTTTTCACAAATTTGAAATTAATAATATACTATATTGCATATATCTTCGAATAAACACATAAATACCTCTCCTTAGGTTCGTTAATTCGTTCCAAGACTCGAGAAGTATGTCGAATAAACTGGTTAAAAAATGACTAGACCACCTATAAATATCTCTAACGTCGCTAATAACATTTTTAAGCTTCTAAATAATTCTATAAATTATTTTTAATATTTTGATCATTATTTTATTCATTTTTATGTCAATTTGCCTTTTTTATTGATTTTTATGTGATTTTATGAGTTTTTAATAAGTTTACTGGTTTACGTGCCGTACAATTGCATAAATTGAAGTTAAAGTTGGGTCTCCAGGTGTGAATGCGACACACAAAACGTCGATCTGTACCAATTTCAAACCAAAAGCGTATGACGAATATAAATAAATGACGTCGTTTAGCTATTGACCAATTAATGTGACATCATTTGAAGTTAGCTGATTCAATACGGATAGCGAAATTTAAGAACTTCTTTATTTACCGATGGCTTCATTCATAAAATTATTGAATGTCATGGTTTTTACAATCGTAAAATTCAAAATCTAAAAGAACTGAATGAATGTGCGATATTATAGGAAAAGGTGAGGTAAAATCCCCTATATCTCCATCGTGACCGCTGCAATTTAGCAGCAAACTCAAAAATTACCTTTAAAGTACGATTATATCAATAGTAATTGAATTGGAGACGATTATGCATGCTAGTTGATGTGCTAAAACTGCTTTAAAGTTTTTGTACTGAAATATTTCAGTTTTGTAATTACATCATATACACCAAGAATCATTATCAATAAATATACCTGTGTATTCATTAACTTTTAAGAAAATTATAATACATTAATCAATATTTTATCGCATCATTGAATTTAGATATGCCACTTTTATTAAAATTTATCGTGGTGGGGTAAAACCAAGTAGTTCCCATACGTCAATACCCGTATATCTTGAAAAAAATTATTTCTAAATTTAATCTTTTTAAAAGGACAAAAGTCACAGGGGAAAGCAAAGGCCCGTATATCTTGAAAAAATTATTTCTAAATTTAATCTTTTTAAAAGGACAAAAGTCACAGGGGAAAGCAAAAAGCAAAGGAAAAAAAAGACTGGAGAAATTGAAATAAAGGTTAAGAAAATTAAAAATAACAATACAGAATCGTCCTTGGAGGAGGAAGAAAACACTGAAGCCTGCATATTTTTTAACGAACAATATGCACATTCCATATCAAAAAAGGATAGATCCAGTGTCTGCACTTGTCAAGAGTGAGCGCATGTAACATATTCAAATTTAGAGGAAGAGGATGACACATTTTTTATAACTTTTGTTGCTAAAATAAGAAAAGTAGTGTTTTTTTTTAATTTTTGTAAATAAAAATTTTGAAAATGTGGACCGTTACATATATTCAAATGGGTACTCGTCTTACGTGCCATGGGGCAAAACCGAGTATTTGCACTTGTTTTGAAAAAACATCTCTACCTAAAGAATAAACACATTTTTGTCATAAAATCCCATAGTTCCTGATACATTAATTAATAATTACTGAAGCCTAATAAAATAATTTTGAAAATTTTTCTGTTCAAATTAAAAAAATATGTGACTTTAAGGTTAAGGTATCCGGTTTTGCCCCAACTTCCCCTATTGTTTCAGAGCGCAACAAAATTTCAATAACCACCTCATATCCTGATTGAACGAATAGTCAACATGTTCCTGTATGCACTGTAGAAAGTTGAACATGAGGGGACTTAGGCGTAAAAACCCAGCATATAGCGGAAGTAATATCGTCAGCATCGACACACCGACGTATTTACATCGCGTTTTACGGTTGTCAGATTTATGTTTTCCTATTAACAAAAAAAAAAATCATTGTAAAGTCGAAGACGACTTAAATCGAGGTATGACTGTAATGATAAACAAATCCATTAATCGACAGGAATAATAATTCAGCATAACAATGCACAAAAAGAAGATGATATATTTTTTTGTGGCAGTTGTTTGAATAAATTCGATTATCCGAACAACTGCCACCAAAAAAATTATACTATCTATACGCTCTATTGTAATTACATTTGTTTTTCTACCCGATTTAAGATAAGTACAACAAATAAAAACCTTTTGAAGCACAGGAAAAAATTTTCGGGCATTAAAATTGTATAGAACTCGATTGATGTTGTCTTCTATATTAGAAACAATCTCCAATAGTTGAAAATATATCAACTAAATTATAAATGTTACTTTATTATTATGATATATTTATACAGGCATAAAACTGCCATCGATATCGTTCACTATACAGTACTCTGAAGGATGAAGTTAACGTGATCAGTCTATCCATTAGCTGGCCATACACGGACACTCTTTCCCACGGGTTTGACACGCGTTCTAATCGTGCGATCTTTCGTGAAGGTTTGGAATGTGGCGCGCCTAGATCGTCTTTGTCCACAAACAGAAAGTCTTTTGTTCCACGCCAATCCTACATTCTTGAGCGGCAAAGGAAAGAATGTATGTTAATGGATTAAACTGCGTGTTTTCTGGAAGTATTGGAACGGCGTCTGGCATTTTCAAAATTTGGAAGCATTTATACATGCATTTTTTTAACTGAACAATTTTTAATTATAATATAATAAAATTTTTTTATTTTTTGTAAAAATGTACATTATCTCTATGAATTCAAGATGGAGGATGATCTGACATCGCGGGCCGCACTTTGGGAACCCCTGCTGTAGGGATATAGACATCTGAACCCCACGGGAAGGAAGCTAGAGGGCACGAACTACATTAGTGAACAATTGTAAAATTTTAGATCCACTTAGAGGGATTAGTACTCTATAGTTGCCGGCACGAAAGTTGGAGGAAAATGACGCATGCGTATTTGAGAAAATGTTATTCAACCAATCAGAAACGGTCAGGAAACAGAGCATTACTTATTCCAGATACTTCCGTTAGTGAAATCGCAGACGACATAGGCTTATCTTTTGCAATATGATAAAA
>AYEL01071837.1:0-19077 GCA_000484575.1 Olivierus martensii
AATTTATTTCTGATCACCTTTAATTAAATGAAACAATGTCATTCTAGTCTATACATGTTTTCTCACATGTTACTATAAATCCTCCATAAACCGCCACCGTCCTTTACCACCAGAGAGGACCTTCGAACCGATGGTGGCGGCTTAAAGAGATTTGACTGTATTTTAATTTTTTGTGCTTATTCTGTTGAATATTTTTTAACTCTTCTGCTGTTTTGTTGTGCAACAACAAAAACAACAAAAAACCAAAAAACACCAAACAGAAAATATAAAAAATTTGTTTTTTTATTGTGCAACAACAAAAAACAGAAATTGAAAGAAAAAATGTTTTTTGCACTTTTAGAATTCTAACAAGATGAGTAACAGTAAAAATTTGTAGTATGCATTACAAAACTTTTCTCAGATCTGAGAAGGTTAAGGCTAGGTTTCTTTTCATAGCACCAATGAAGAGGATCTCAACATCCAATGGGAAGAGGCCAAAGTCATTAGTAAAATAAGTGACTCATAAGAACTGCTCATCACAGAAATGCTGGAAATTATAGAGAGATCCAAAAGCAAATACCTAGTTAATAATAATTTTCCAGTTAATTCACCTAGCATATGGTTTTTATGCTATGAAAAAGAATTTTTAAACTAATTTGCAGATTTTCATGAAATTCTGTACACATTTTCTGCCATTAAAGTTAAGTCTATATCTACATCCATTAAAAACAACAGGATTCAAAGTATATGCTCTTAATATATTTTGAACTAATTAATAAATTAAGAAATTTAATAGTGTAATCAAGCTATAGAAGCTGATCTTGATATACTATCAATTAACCCTATAGCTTCATAATATACATAAAAAATAAGGAGATGTATATATAATTAATAATAAAATTACATTATAGGCCTCTTTTTGTTTATTTTTTTAATGGCATTTTCTGCCATTAAAGTTAAGTCTATATCTACATCCATTAAAAACAACAGGATTCAAAGTATATGCTCTTAATATATTTTGAACTAATTAATAAATTAAGAAATTTAATAGTGTAATCAAGCTATAGAAGCTGATCTTGATATACTATCAATTAACCCTATAGCTTCAGTTATTTAAAAATAATGGATATTCAATCTTTTGTTGTTTATTACTAATAATTTAGGAATTATTTTAAAATTAAAAATTATTAATTTTGAAATTTGAGTTAATGAACTGGGCTCAATCCTGTCCCCTCCTGAAAAAATTGGAGATGTAGGAATTGGAATTGAATCCTCCAACATGTGAATGACTGCTTTTACCATATAACTTATATGCTTATTTATTTATAATTTTTTAATTATGACTCACTAGAATTGTATAACAAATGTTTCAACATACTTAGGTACAATTTATATAGGATTTCATGGAACAATTCACTTATGTAAGTCAGAAACTTTTAAAAATAACTTTAAAGAAACTGCTCTTAAAGGCTAATATCTCTGAAGTCAATTAAAACAAGCACTTAGTAAGCAGACCATAAGCAAACACAACAAAATAAATTTAATATGAAACATTTTCGACCTTAATCGGTCCTCATCAGCATTACATACATGCATAAGTCATAGAACAACTAACAAATACAGTTAAAAATGCCGTTCTAGAACAAAGAAAGAAGATGAATAGTATTAACCTGTAAAAATTAGTAATATTACGAAGCACACATAGACACTAAAAAATTTTTGTTTATTTATTAAGCTTGTAAATTTTATTCTCATATGTTTTAGTTTATTTTAATTTTATTTTATTACTTTAAAGAGAAATTATTTGAGATTTTATTAACTTAAAATGTATGTATTTTTAAAATTATGAATTATGTTCTTTGTTCTAGAACGGCATTTTTAACTGTATTTGTTAGTTGTTCTATGACTTATGCATGTATGTAATGCTGATGAGGACCGATTAAGGTCGAAAATGTTTCATATTAAATTTATTTTGTTGTGTTTGCTTATGGTCTGCTTACTAAATGCTTGTTTTAATTGACTTCAGAAACTTTTATATAAATCTTTGTAACTAATGGTTTTTAAGAAATGAGGTATTGAAAAGAACTCTTAACAAGAATTATCCTAAGTGAAATCATTTAAGATCACTCATATAAATATCAGTATTATAAAACCACAATTTCATTATAATCATCATTAATTAATCTACGATCCTTACCATTAAAAATATATATTATTTACATAACAGTTTTAATTTTTCAATCCTTTGTTCAATTTTTAGCTTATTTTACAATGGAAAATGAGGCTTTTAAGATTTTGTTATGTATCTGTTTCAGCAGTCTCAAACTCATTCTCTTCAAAGGGCCACTTTATATATTTGACTGATTGGGAGCTGCATTTAAAATTGATATTTTACAGGAAAAACAAAGATTTTTACATAAAATGAATAGTCTGAAAGGTTGATTATTTTAATTATTTACATTTTAATTTCCTTAATGATATGTCTCAATTTGTGTTAAAAATTTTAAAGCTATTATAAATGATAAAATGTTTTCAATACAGAACTTCTACTTCAAACATATGTTCTACTGAATTTCAATATAATTATGAGTAAAACACTAATATGATTTTCAAATATTCATGAAAAACAATAGTGATTTTTTTCTGAACATCTATGTTCGTATGATTATAATAAATATGATGTGAGCTGCAAGAAGTGTATATTGGGATATGTGGCCTGTGACCTGTGAGTTTGAGACCACTGATCTATTTGATATATATCTCCCACTATTAACTTTTGAACTATTTAGTAACTTTCATGAATTCTGTAAGCATTTTTTGCCATTAAATATGGTCTCGATGCCATATCTTTTAATCCTTTAGTTATAACCATTTATTGGTTTTAGCTGTATGGTTAAACAGTATACCTGTAGAATAATAATTAGCAATTGTTTTTTAATTTAGCATCATGAAAATAGCATGATATTCATTTATATATACAATGCCTTGCTATTTTGGTGATACCATATTGAAAATCTATTGTCAAATAATTATCCAAAATTTAATTCAACATGCATAACTTATGCTACATTAAATTTATCTGAAAAATAAAAAAATTAAAAATAAATTATTTCAAACTTTATATCTTTTAATTATATTATTACCAGTTCCTTTAAGTAAACAATGATTTGGACTCACTGCCTGTACCAATAATTGTCCTTGAAGCATATATCCATCAATGATACCACCCAATTCTTTAGGCATAAATTCTATTTTTTCATTAGTTCTAGGTTCTAAAGGAAGTTTTGATCGAGCAATATCTTTTAAACATTGTGTAATTAAATTAAATAAACTTAAAATTTCTGAATTTCTTCCTACACTTAAAAGTTTATTTACAAAGTTCTCCCAATGACTCAAATCCTCTAAAACTCTTTCTATATTGGTCCGCTGCAATCGTAAGACCCTTTGTCGTCCAACATGAACTCTCTGGATTTGTCTTAATAAATGTTGACGATGCATTTCTAATGCTATCATATAACCATCAATAAATTTGTTTACTTCTTCTGTTATATTTGTAACACGAATTTTGAGTTTTGTATTTGTTTCTTGAATATTTTCAATGGATTTAAAAAGGAGGTCAATATTAGGCCTTGTTTGTGAAATGAGAGTTTCTAATATTTTTATTTGTTTTTCTGCAATATTTGTAATAATATCAAATTTGTGACTTTGATTATGAATAACACTACAGTTATCACATAATACTTCTAAGCATGTTATACAAAAATACTTGATTTCTTCAGTTGGATGATTTAGACAGAATATTGATTTATGTGAATGACAAATTCCTTGTTTTTGTGCTTCTTGAAGAGTTATTACTTTATGATTATAAGTTTTTTTCTGTCTACTGTGGGCTTCTGAACAAAAATTACAAAGATTGATTAAACAATCTACACAGTGATCATCTGCATTACTTTCAGATGTGCAAAGATCACAAGACACTTTATTCAAATCTAAATTCACTGTTTCCATAGCCATTTCATGCAACAATAGATAATTTATAGGCAACTTTTTGATACCTTCCTTGGGCATTTCTACACGTTTATTGCAAGTGGGGCATAGAAAAATATCACCTTTTTCCTTTAAATGCAATCTTGAAATAGAAGACATAGATACTATACTGGATTTTTCTGACTCATAGCCTGAAGCAGATCCATGTATGCTACTTTGTGATAAAATCAAACTCAAATTATCTGAAGAATCTCCAAAATCAATCTCTGGTTTAAATGGTTCTAAACTTTTCAAACAAGTTGTGCAGAAAGTATGTAAACAAGGAAGAATTCTTGGTTCTTCATAACGACAGTGACAAACACCACAAACATGAGACAAAGTTGGAAGAAGGCTACTGGACATTCTTCTAGATAGTGAACTGTAAAAATTTTAAAATGCAATTAATAATAAATATACATTATTTAACTGATAAATAAAAATTAACTGAAACATGATTTGATAAGCTTTATTAACAGCTTCATTCTGAGATTAATAACAATCTCTGTAGGATACTAAATTACATTGCTACTTAAACCAATTATATATCTAGCTTAAAAAATAAACATACTATCAGCAGGATATCATCACTAACAAGATTCTTAACTATGAAAATAATTGGGTGGAATTACTGTTTATATGTTTACATAATTCATTTAGTAATGGATTATAAATTCAAACGTGTTTAAACTAATTTTATATATTAACAAATGTGCCTAATAGGTTTCGATTCAATTAATTAATATCTACTATTATAATAATTTCGTTGCAGACAGTGAGAATGCAAGAGAAATCTGATTATATTATAAATACCGTTAATTAATGACGTACACCAACACGTTGATACGTGACCTAAATAACCACTCCCGTCGCCGTCAGTTGTCACATGACAACTTGTAGCTTCTAAAATTATATAGTTGTTTCGCTTTAGATAATTTAGTGTAAATTTTATATATTTAACATCGTATATATTACCTTATATTACAGCATTTAAATCGCATATTTAATTATAATGTTTAACGTCTTTAAAAAAATTGAAATCATCTGATTGAAATATAATATATGATCCATAAAGCATTAATAAACAAACACAAAAAATGGCAACTTATAATATTAAATACTGTTACAATTTGTAATATTTGTTTTTTAAAGTTAAATATAGTATAAATAAAATATGAAATATGTTGGATGTGTAATAATTTATAAATTAAAATAAAGTATTGTAATATAAGTTGTCTTACAAGTTAAAGCTACCTTATGTCAGTTGTAATCAAATAAAGCTATTGACAATATTGGAATAATAGTATTGTACTGTTTAATATTTGTCTTTTTTAATCTTTATTTCTAATTAATGCTATATTTGGATAAAATGTTTTAGTGATCATTGTTATATCTTTGAACATAGGTGAAAATAGGGTCAAAGCTAACATAAAGAGAAAACATTTGTTGTAAAATCCATGGTAAAATCGTATTGAAATCCGCCAATTATAAGTATGATAAAATGGCCGGTTTCAACTCGAAAGATTACAGAATGATTTTCTGGTCCTTTCTCTTTAGAAATTTTTCGTAAGTAGTCCAGTCTTAATCCTTCAATCTCCATTTTTTTTTTTTTTTTTTTTTTTTTTTTTTTTTTTTTTTTTTTTTTTTTTTTTTTTTTTTTTTTTTTTTTTTTTTTTATTCCGGCCAATCTATAATGGATGTAGATTATCTATTGTTTTTCAATATCTTCCGGCTTTTGTTATAAACGGCCCACATTTATGGTAGAGTCAGTCAACAAGTGAAGGATGTCCTTTAATGGATCGAAACCGAATATCTCCTGAAAACTAAGGAGAAAACTGTAAATGAATACTTTGCTAAGTGACCATTGATCCGATCGATGTGTATAATACTTGATCTCTGAAATTAACTGCTTCTTTCTGAGATTTATGTCACTTTCCATCTTTGTCAAATATTAAGCGGCATGAAAATTATTTTTGTGAACTGATAATGCCATTTTCCAATCTATTGTAAACTAAGTGAGTTGGACAGATTGGTCGCGTGGAAACGCTTCGGCTTTCCATCTTTGGAGGGCCCGGGTTTTATTCTCAGGTCGCACTCTTTGCGAAATATCTATCATGGGGTCCGGGTCCGACTCGTCGATCCCTGTCCTCCACAATCCAGCTGATTTCTCCGCAGGCGTGAGCAGCCTGTAAAAGAGCTTGTTTCCCCATTACTTAGTACTTTCGTGAAAGGAAAATGTCGTCATTTGTTGACCAAAAAACTATGTGGCAGGGAGAAACAAATCCTGCTAAAGTTGCCATTACTGCAGAAGAGTCAGCCGAATTGCAGAAATGAGAATCGCCAGGCTGGCCGGACCTTATGAATAAATTCTTCAAGCAGAGATCTGGAATAGAAGCCAGACATTTTGGAATTTTTATAACAGATTTCACTACTTTTCACTCAGGTAGAATACTAATTCTACAAACAAGCCCTTTCACAAACTGTCGACCTCTGCGGAGGATCAGCAAGATTATGGAGGTCGATGATCGACGGGCCGGACCCGGATCCCATGATAAATAATTCCAACGGATGGGATCTGAGAATCGAACCCGGATCCTCCAAACTGGAAAGCTGAAACGTTTTCCAAGAGGCCAATCCAGTCGAAAAATGAGGGAATTCAAATTCCCTACATCCACGATTGCTTCAATTACATCGATTTAAATTTCGCCGCCGAATCATATAAAGGATATGATTGGTAGAGTCATTTTTAGAACGCGTCACAGACTGACCATCTCTCACGATGGGATCAATGATAATATAAATTAAATATTTTATTTACGATTTTTTTATAATTTTAAAAACATCGAAAAAATGGAAATTAATATTACAGTATAATACTATTTGTTAATTAATTACACTTTGACAAACAAAAAATCATATTATAACTATTAAATTTATGAAAAAAATTAAAATGTTACTTTTCGCACTTTTAACTTTGCGAAATTATTAATATCTTTTAAATCCCATATTTCTGGCTTATATATGTTCAATGGCCAGCATTGTAAGATTGTACAGTTTACTTTGGCCAATAACATTTTTTTATAATCTTATTATTCATAATTTACTTTTCAATAAATGACTTTTCGGCAGAGGCAGCTGACACAACGTAAGAAAATGATATAAATAAATTTAAAGTTTTTTTTAAAAGTGATTTTCTAGGGCACAATATTTTTAAATGAAAAAATAAAAAAATCGTAAGATAGATAGGATCTATGTCTGCTGATAAATCTTGTTTAGTAATAAATGTGATTAAATTACAATATTAAATCGGTAGCTAGAAGAAAGTTCAGATGGATGCTTTCTTAAAAGATTTTCACCATGATTTTCATACTCATTTTATATCTTTTTTTACGCCCCTTTCCAATCAGAGAGATTACTAAAGGACAGGGTCAGTTCCAAACACGGGCTGCACTCAAACCCGTGGAGAGGGGCTGGATGGTGAGTTGGTGAAGGACGGGGATTGCCGGACCGGGCCCAGAACCCCGAAAAAAACTTTTCAGGAGATGCCAGAACGGGACGCGAATCCGAGTCCTCCTCCGTGGTACGCCAACGCGTTACCACTCGGCCATTCGGCCGCCCTCATTTTACATCAGCAATTGACATATCAGTTTTAGTATTGCAAAATTATTTTTAATTAACTTCATACTTTTGAAATTATTTTTAATTTGTATTATAATTTTGTCTAAAACACAGTAAAAAACAATGATTTTAAAAACTGATTTCTATTATCAAACAAAAAATCTGAAATTAATTCATAGTACTATCTTTTAGTTCTACTATGTTGCTTGTCTTCAAATTGGAAATCTACCTCGAAATTCTTGGCAATTTACTCAGATTGGTATTTAATTTGCTCGCATGAATTTCGAATATTTTGCAAATTTTTACTGACTCGATTCAATAGAAGTATATTCATCAAGGTCTATATCTTGTTTCCATACAGCTTTTGAAGCAAATTAATTTCACTCATCTTGTTATTCAAAAATATACATATGAAAATAAAATCGTGTGTCATTATTTACTTCAATATTCTAAGCGTTTCGTCTCATCAAAGTCTAAGTCTGCTCTTTTTATTTAAAATTAATTTCTGTCAAAACTTTTTTAATATCCCCAAATCGAATTTTCACAGCTGTTATAGACTGTAATCTATGATATCAGCGAGTACAGTTGAGTTTTTTAATGTAACTTCAGGTTTCCCAGTAAATTTAGAAATAAGATCTCATCTTTTTCCCGTTTCCAAAAAAAAAAAAAAAAATTATTGTACAAATTTTGAAGAATGTCGAAAAACGATGAAGCATTATTCCATCTTTTTCCCGTTTCCAAAAAAAAAAAAATTATTGTACAAATTTTGAAGAATGTCGAAAAACGATGAAGCATTATTACAACAATTTACTCTATCAATAAACATTAAATTTAAATTATGATTTGTACAATAAATATACTGTGCATTTGATTGCCATTATTAAACCCATGATTAAAACTTACTCATGACCTTCTAGACCAGAGGTCGCGAGTCACATGCGGCTCTTTGGGTACGTCTCTATAGAAATCTGTGGGATACATACTTGTAGCTCTGAAGTAAAATTGAAAATGAAAATAAAACTATCATAGTTTCATTCATAAAATTTTTAAAGAATTTTATTCACATAATGGTCATTTCATTTGTTTTATAGGTCTCGCAAACTTCGTGGCACTAAGATGGCGAGGCGTGACATCAGGGAGAGGAAAGCGTGCATGGGGGTATTCAGAGGAAGTGGAGAGGATGGATTGAGCATATGGTAGGCAGCTCATTGTTCACACTGATTAAAACCAAAGATCAATTTTTTGTGATTTCCTTATTTAAATTTTCTTTATTTGTAAATATATATTTATGGCTCTCGAATAATTTTTAAATTGTTGTGAGTAACAAGTTTTTTTTTCTTGTCAAAAGATGACGCCACATTCTATTCTGGAAGAATACTATGTGGTGGAGCGAAACAAGCCCTTCTACAGACTGCCCACCCCTGCGGAAGGGTCAGCTGAATTGTGAAGGACGGCGATCGATGGGCCGGGCCCGGCCCCATGATAAATATTTCCAAGGGGTGAGACTCGAACCTGGGTTCTCCAGTTTGGAAAGCCGAAGAGTTTCCACGCAGCCAATTCGGCTGATGTGAGTGACAGGTTTGGCTCTTCTGTCTCGAAAGTTTGCCGACCCATGTTCTAGATCAGCGCTTCTCAAAACGCTTCGCGAAACGAAACGAAACGCGAAACGCTTCGCGAAACGAAATGCTGTCAATGTCTGCTCAAACTATGGGTCGCGACCCATAGTTTGAGCAGACATTGACAGCATTTCGTTTCGCGAAGCGTTTCGCGTTTCGTTTCGTTTCGCGAAGCGTTTTGAGAAGCGCTGATCTAGAACATGGGTCGGCAAACTTTCGAGACAGAAGAGCCAAACCTGTCACTCACATCAGCCGAATTGGCTGCGTGGAAACTCTTCGGCTTTCCAAACTGGAGAACCCAGGTTCGAGTCTCACCCCTTGGAAATATTTATCATGGGGCCGGGCCCGGCCCATCGATCGCCGTCCTCATGGGGTCGCTAAAAATCTGGTAATGAAAAATGGGGTCATGAATGAAACAAGTTTGAGAAGCGCTGTTCTAGATCATAACACTTTTCAATGGGAATATTTAGTATATGTAAATTTTTTTATATTACCCGACAACATTTCTGCCGAATGATCATTCATTTATTAGATCCTAAAAACATATTCAAAATCTTTAGATTTTATATTTTCGTCGCGAATTATGTGAATATATCGTACAATAGTATTTAATTAATATTTTTTTCTGAGAACTTAAGTAATATCTAAAAGTAGTGAATAGAATGATGCAGTGCCGGATTAAGCTAGTGCGGGGCCTATAGCATATGTTAAGAAAGGGGCCCTATATTAAAAAAACAATAAAAACGCAAATATATTTGAACACATACATTTTTAATTTGCACAGTAATTATCATTATCAAAAATAACACAGTCAACATTAAATATTAATTTTTCTACATGAGCAAATTTTTTGATGTAGGATATATCCATTTCAAGCAGAAGTTTATGTTCAGTCACACTAAGTCACCCTCTTATGCTCTTTCTCTCACAATTTCGTGATACCAAATAAAAGGCACTAAATATGGCATAAATCACAAGATCATTGGTTTAATGCTCGAATTAGATGACCAAAAAATTATTTACATATTTATTGGCGCGGGGCTGATAGCAAATGCTACTTTTGCTACCATGTTAATCCGGCACTGGAATGATGCTGAATTAATTTTAAGTGCTAATTCTTTTATTAATTTGATACCGAAATATTCTATTTTCATTTTGGATAGTGGAGCTTAAATGAGTTACTGAACCAGATGATTAATACTATAATTTGTTTCATTATATCATCAAAGTATACAGATGATTCAAAAGGTTAAGGAAAAATTGAAAGAGCATGTAGAGGCAATTAAAATCAAAAGTTCTTTGGATCATTTTTTGATTTGGGGCTTCGTTAAAAAGACATAGCATTTGAAAGTTTTGTGAAGTCATTTTCTCTAGATGTTAAAACGTGTATAAAATGCCGAAAGTAAGCCAAGCCGCAACCATTTTTAAACTGGTTTTATTACTGAGAGCCTCATAACAGATCGATGAAATACTCTTAGAGTTGGCAACATTTTTTGTCAACAGATAACGCCACACTCTATTCTGGAAGAATACTATGTGGCGGGGCGAAACAAGTCTTTCCACAGACTGCCCACCCCTGCGGAGGGGTCAGCCGGATTGTGGAGTACGGGGATCGATGGGCCGGGCCCGGACCCCATGATAAATATATCCAAGGGGTGAGACACGAACCCGGGTCCTCCAGAGTAGAAAGCCGAAGCGTTTCCATGCCCGACAATTGGCAACATTTATTATGCAAAAGTTACATCATCGTGGATACACTCGTTCGGCGCCTACGCACAATTTTACAAAAGTTGTTCGAACTGCCGACCACCACATTCAATGCAAACGTAGCATCGTTGAACGTAACTCTGGGACATCTCAAAAATCCCCGGCATTCCACGTACCATGTCAGATGCTACGCCAAACACACGTCAAATATGTCACAAAACGTTCAGGCATTATATCTTTTTAACCAAGCCCCAAATCAAGAAATGACCCTAAGAACTTTTGCTTAAAATTGCCTCCTCTACATGATCCTTCAATTTTTCCCAAACCTTTTGAATCACTCTGTATTAAATGCCCTAGCCTGCGTTGCCCTAACGTAGCAGGAGCTGCCTCTATTTATATCTGATTATTGTCTCTGGTGAAATAGGGCCCTAATTTATTGGGATCTTTAGTGTTTGCTTACTTTTGTCATAAGATAGCTACACTGCTACCCATCTTCAACAATCTGGCTGATGGCCGCGTAATAACGCATTAACGTGCCACATAGGAGGATTTGGGTTCGCGTTCCGGATCGGCATCTCATGAAAAGCTTTTTCAGGTTCTGAGCACAGACCAGGGATACCTATTCGTCCATCCGGCCCTCCATGGATGTGAGTGCAGCCCGTGGTTGGAACTGACCTCGTTACTAATCTTATAGAATGGAAAGGGACGTTAAAAAGTATTAAAACCAAACCTTCACAGAGTTAAACAGGGTTATTCTAGCCCGCCATTTAGTAATCTGATTGGAAAGTGATGTTATCGGGTTACAAAAAAAAACCCATGATAGTCGCCGGATGGCTGCTTTCATAAAGAGCTTGCTTATTACCTGAATTGTACAGATTCAATTCGGGTATCTTACATCCAAAAATTTTTCGGGAAGGGACAGAATCCGGTCATCGTATTCTATCTTTCATCCGAATAATGATCTCATCTCTTATGTGGGCAGCCTGCAATAAGCATTGGATTCTCTGCCGCTAATAACCTGGGTTGGAAAGCAGCATAAAATCACAAAGTAAAAAGGATTCTCATAATGATTCGGCCTGATTGGCCATATAGAAACGTTTTGACTATCTACCCAGTAGCCCGTGATCGAACCCAGTCCAATACTTTGGAAAATTTATATGAGATATCGGATCTGACCATCAATCCTTGTTCTATTATCTAGTTATCCCTTTTAGGTGTGAACGGTCGTTGACAGACTTGAATTGCTTTTTAATACGCCACTCAACACAGGCTTTCTATTTCTTAATCGATACTGATTGTAAAGTAGTTTTAAAAACAAAGGAGCGACGGTATAGTTATTGAAAATTTTAACATAATACGCTTATTGCATTATGTTGAAATTTTGCTACATGCAAATTTAAAAAAATTAAATAATAGTTTTGTTAACCTCTTTATTTAATATAGTTTTTCTGCTCAATGGAACAACAAAATGTCAGATAATAACGTATAATATTTGATATTTATTCTAAATAGGATCAAATCCGTCATTTTCTGAATATGTACTGTACTCAAGTCCTGACTGTACTGATTGTAATGACCATCGATGGAAATGACTGATTGTATTTCAACCACCACTTCAACGTTTTTTTTAAAAAATATTATTAATATTGTCACTTAACATTAATTTCTTAATTGTTTAAAATTTATAAAAATAAATATAAGTTAATATAATTACTGCTAATATAAATTTTGTGAAAAAATTGAATTTTGATGTTTTTGGGCGAAGTTTTTGTAATAAGGTAATGTGTTTCTTTGACGATTTAGTGGATGCGTGTCGTCGCCCTTAGACCGAAGCTACCTGGTAATTTGTAAGAAGTCGAAATAATGGCATGCTATTCTATAAATAAATATAAAATTCTGAGCTTTAGTTTTGTAGTTAAAAATTAAATATGATGAAAATTGCTGTATTGTGCGTTTTCAGGACGATGAAATTAGATTGATGATATTAGGCCTACGATAGCATTTGATACTGCTTTATTCATTATTTCATATACTGTATTTATTTAACTTGTGGTTTAACTATTTTATTTTTATGACATATACATAGATTTCATGTTCTGGCCTTGATGGATATTTTATATGTACTGTATATATATGTTTTGAGCATTAGCATGAGAATCCATAGACATCGAGTCAGAGCGTGATGTTAATTAAGCAAAAAAATAAAACAAAAGCATCATATGATGTGACGTATCTTACAATAGTATCGGAGCATGGCATTTCAATTCTTACTAACACTTCTATAACTGTATTGAACTGGTATTTAGAGAGATTCTGCTGGGACCTAAGGAGGGCCGAAATTCCGCCGGGACTTTTTTTTCTATCGTACCGAAACATGCACTTCTAAGTATGCAGATACTTAGAAGTGCATGTTTCGGTACGATAGAAAAAAGTCTCAGCGGAATTTCGGCTCCCCATTATCTTACCCCCTAATTAAAGGCTCTTGAGTTCATTGGTGAAAGTCCCATGTGGGGACCTCATATGGGACTTTTGTCATTGAATTCAGGAATATTTAATTAAGGGATACGATAAAGGGGGTCGAAATTCCGCTGGGATTTTTTCTCCTGTTGTACCTGTGTTTCTAAATTGCCCCAAAGAAAAACTCTTGATATTATGAAATTCAAAATTAAATAAGAAAATATCTTCGGCTTATTTCGAATAATTGGGTAAACCTGTCATCTTACGGAATGATAAAAAAATTTACTTTATAATTTTCATATTAATTTTTTCTTTATCTTATATTTATTCGATTTAGATGTGAAATTCTAAATTCTTGGAATCGTCATCAATAATTCATGATGAATAATAATCAATCAGATTATATCCAGTCACGGAGCATCACCATTAGTATCTTAGTCCGCATTCAGTAGGTCATGACTAATCTGTGATGCAGTAAAATATCATAGGACACATGCTTGATTAAAGTTTTTGCGTCAGAAGTGATTCTTGATACTTTCTCACATGTAAAATATTTTTCCAAATATAATATAATAATATATATATTTTTGCTAGAAATGCAAACATTAGATTTTTTTAACAGAACAACAAAATGTCTTAGCTAAATTTTCTGCTTATGAATATAAAATAAATTATATTAGAGATTGTAAACAAATCTTTATAATAATATGCAATCCTTGTTTTAAATCAAGTTTTTGGAAAATGCAGTATTTTATGAATTCCTATTTAGCCATATGCCAAATGCTGGATTTGATCCTGAATTCTCTAATAATGCTAAAAACAAATTGTTTTTAGTATAAAATTAAAGGTATATAATCAGTAAATTTGATATGAAAATATATCTGCAATCACTGAAGAAAGTAAGAAAATCATCATAAAAGCAATTGAAGAGTGATCCCAAAACATATTCAGTCCATTTTGATCAATTTTTATTTCATGAAATAATAAAATGATCAATTTGGACTGAATGCGTTTTGGGATCACACTCTTCAGTTGCTGATTACAATTCTTCATGAAGCTTTCAAATTGTTGGAACTTGTTTTTTTTCAGCATATAATTTATTAATTATCCTTCTGCTTTGTCAAATTCAATTCTTCAAAATAGACTGAATGCGTTTTGGATCACACTCTTCAATTTCAGACACACCTCAATTTACAAACATTCTTACTAAAAAATGTGACATTTTTGTTATCAAATTTCAGAAAATCTTAAAAAACATCATCAATAATTTTAAACATTATAATAACAGAATATTCTAATATCAAATATAATGTGAAAATTATAGTTAATGTATTATAACAATATTTCAGCATGATGGAGAATACATAAAAACCCCCTTGCTTTGAATAAAAATTAGAAGTTTTTATTCAAATCTGTGAAATGAACTTCTGATTGGTCCAAATGTAAAATATTTTACAAAATGCAGTATGTAAAGTTATTTCAATACTTTTGTGGACTAAATAACAACAGTATCCAAGTTCAGAACAAAATACAAATTAAGTTAGCCTGTGGAGCACGTTTTTTTTATTGTTCAGTTGATAAAAAAAATCTAAATAATGATTTGTATTTTTCCAAAACTACCATGCAAGAAAAATTAAACTATGGATTTAAGATTATAAATTAACTACAGTAAGCGCCGGATATTGGAATCACTGGTTAATAGAATCAGCCGTGTAATAGAATCAAATTTACTAGAACGGAAACAAATCAGCAAATTCAATGCTTTTAACTTTAAAAAAGAACTTTCCACTTGATTTAATTATAATACTGTAATCAGTGCTAGAATGAACAGTATTATCAATGCTTTTATTAGAATCGTGTTTTTGGTTTATGGAATCAACCTAGTCCGTTAGCAGAAAAAAAATATATTTAACTTCTGTAACGATAAATTATAATAATAATTGGATACTAAATATAATTCAGTCAATTTTTAATTAGATTTTTGGATGAAGTAAATGAATTTTTTTTAAATTAAAAATTATTTAATGAAAAATATAATTTGTTATTAAAATATTTGCTTATTAATTACAAATAAACCAGTTATGTAAGAAAGGCTGCGTCAAAGTATTAATTTAGATACTTTTAGAGGAGCTAGATTTGCACCCCCATGGCAACATTCGAGATAACCTGCCACGAGTTTTCGCGGCGCTGCGCTTATCCAGGTACAATTATGTGGCGACGCATTGGACGGCTATGCGGCGCGACGATTTGACTTCGGTATGTCGCGCTATTGATAAATTGTGAAAACTCGTAGCAGGTAATCTCGAATCCTGCCCGAAAACAAATTTGTATAATTTATTTTTTCTTAAATTTTTAATTTAAATTGTTTTTTTTTTTATTGTTTGACAGCGAAGGGGGCCCTTTGATTGAACAGGACCCTGGTCTGCAGCCCATAAAGACCATTCCTAAATTCGCCCCTGTTGGTACTAAATCTTAGCCATTTCTGAATTATGTAATTTCGTAAGTTAATATAAGAAAGAATTGCAAGGTTAAAGATTCATCCTTATTAGTGATAAAAAATTTACAAAATATATCCTAAAAACATATATGAGGAGATAAGTATATCTGAAAAAAAATAAAAAAAATGGATAGATTTGACATTTACTTTTGTAAAAAATTTTACTTTGTAACATCGTCTTTCGATTTATGCTAATTTAATATATGTTCGGAAAGTGAGCGAAGCTTATAAGATTTTCATACTATTGTTTCCCCAATTAATAATTTTTGAATTAATTACCAATAAAAGATTTTTGTGAAATTTGCTACAGATATACTGTTACCAAAGTACCTTGGACAAAACATATTTTACCCGTCCGTATAGCTACAACATTTAAAAATATTGGGCATTCAAAATTTTTATTTATATAGTCTTTAAATATTATTTGAACTAATTAATGAATTTTCATTAATTTAATTGATGAAGGTTATGTTATCGAAGATGATGCTGATAGGCTGTCAATTCAGTTAACGATGCTTCAAACATTCAAAAATAAAGAAACATTGAAATTTATGAGGTTTCCAATAATACTTTTGATAGATTTTTACAAAATTTGTAAAATGACTATACCATAGAAGTCGATTATGATGACATATATATATTCTCTCAACCTTAATTAATCCAAATGAATGAACACGTTTATAAAGTATACAATTAATTCTTTACTTAATTGCTTTTCTTTATTTTAACAATAGAGGATGGCTCATTTAAAGGGAAAAATGGATGAACAGTACAATTAGATATATACTAAAAGATTAAAAACTAACGATACATTCATATGCACCATTCTATACAAATAAAAAATTTTTGCTGTTACCAGCTATTGGGTGTTCTTAGTTGATAAATTAATCCAAAGAATGGTAATAATTTTCATCCCAAGTTATAAAGCGCAACAAAGCGACACCAACTTTGTGGGATTTTTTTTTGTTGACCCAGAAACCTTCTAACCGCTAAATAGCATAAAAATTAGATCAAAAACTGAGAATTGAAGAAAAATATCAAACTAATGAAAATTTATGTTATTATTTAAAGTATAACGTAAAAGACTTTACACAATTTATATAATAATATAAATTGTGTAGAGAATAACAATACGAACCAAATAGAAAGATTTCAAATATTTTTCTTCAATTATCACGTTACATTATATCTAGTGTTTTTTCATTTTTTCATCATTCTCAGAGAATAAATAATTTTTTAATTAATTAGACCTATTACAATCTTCTGGCCACTCTCAATGGATTAAATAATTTTATTTTTTACTACTGCTAGGCCTATAACAATCTCCTCGTCACTGATCGAATAGATCAGTGATGAGGAGATTGTTATAGGCCATCTTCTTTTAGTAAGACATCTTTTTAAAATCTTCTTATCACCCTCAATGGATTGAACAATTTTATTTTTACTGATGCTACACCAATTATAAACTTTTATCACTGTCTAAATTATTACAATTTAGTCCTTTAACATTCTTATCAGTACACTATCTATTTACGGGTGCGAAAGCTCTCCAAGGACTCTCATTCCAGTTTACACGAATCCTAGTAACGGGCATAGACAATCGCCCTCTTAAAGTGATCCTTTTAGTTGCCTTTTGCGACACGCAAGATCAAACAGTGGTTGTATTCTATCATCCATAGGGAAAAATGGTATATTTGCATTCGGCTCATCTTTTATTCTAGAGTTGTAAATTGCATTTATTTATCTGTGTAGGAACTATGATATGTGGTGATGTCACAAAGATATACCAGTTAATGACCTCGAATTTTAGAGTAATATGACATAATGATTAATATGTGAGATATCTCACATAGTGAACTACATAATCAAGATACAGTATCTTTTGTTTTATGTGACCCATAATAGCATATTTATTCCTCGAACTAAATTAAATCTTCTATGGCATAAATTCTAATAAAAATTTTAAATATTAAATATGTGTTTTTTGTCCTGACTTCAAGATTAACGATTCCTGAACTAAATTTTAATTATTTTATCTTATAGTCATGCATTCCCTATGGCAAGCTTGAGCATACCGAAGAATTTCTAAGCATTCTATTTTTTCAATAATATAAACAATACATGTGAATTGAAAAAGCAGAATAAATTTATATTGTAACAACTCCTATATCAATATCAAATCTTGTTTTGAGTGTTTTCTAATCATTAAGTAATAACTTGATTAATTCAGTATTTATCAATTCAAAATCGAAGACAATATACGCAAATTACTTTAAAAACAGGATTTATATATAGAATAAATAAACATTCACTCAAAGTAGATTCCATATCTGATTTAAAGATTTATAAATAACGAATTTTTGAGATTCAGTACATGAATATATTATCAATATGATAGTTATCCATTCTGGTTTAAATGCTTGAATAATATTGATATATTTATATTCGCATTATCAAATGCAGCAGACATATAGACATCCTTATGAATTACCAGAGTTTTTCATAATTTTAGTTATATCTATTAAATTGATAATGGCAATAGCAGGTCTATATGCTTAATGATCATTTAAAACTTTAAATTTTTATTTATCTAAGGAAGGATGCAAACACTTCCTTAAGATTTTCTTTAAACATTTCTTTTCAATTTGATGGTCTGGAATAAATTGAATTTTCTAATCCTGCTATATTTGTTAATATATGTCCAAATGAATTTTTCTTTATTTTGAACCATTAGCAAGCTCATACATTATAAAATTCTCACCATTATTCATATGCAATTCATATTATTTTTGATAGTAATTTTTTTTATGAAAAATAGTAGAAAAGAAAATTTTTAATTTAATTTAAGGATTTTCTTGTGATTAAGAATTTGAAAATTCTTAATTATAAAAATTCGAAAATATATAAAAAATAACTAAAAAATGAAGAGTAATGGGTACGGATGCATTCAGTTCAAGCAACAATTGAAGAGTGTGATCCCAAAATACGTTCAATCCATTTTTGTTAATTTTCAGGAGAAGCAAAATATGAATTGAGAAAATATTTCACATGTGAATGATTATCTACTACCAGATATCTGTTTCTAATTCATATACATGCACTTCTCAGTAGAATCTTGAAATCAGTCATCATTAGTTTTTAAATACACAATGACTAAATATAATGGTGTTAATGGAAACT
>AYEL01071839.1:0-10931 GCA_000484575.1 Olivierus martensii
GTGTCCGGAGCAATTTCAATTTTGGTTTTGATTTTATTATTGTTGTGCTGTACTGTATTATTGTACTGTACCTGTATTTGCGATGACTTCCAAATGCAAAGATGTGACTTTAGACGAAAAGGTAAAAATTTTGCAAAGATACGAAGAATTAAATTTAATATCGCAATGAGATGCAGCAGCAAAATTAATAATTTTTTTGAAAATAATTTGAATCAAACAAAAATAATTGATTTTTTAAATAAAAATGTCTAAAAATACCGTACTATGTCTTTTATTTTCCTATAACACTAAAGTAGGCCGCAAAACAAATGCAATAATAAAATCGCCGCATTATAGAATTGCCAGTTATTCGAATCAAAATGGCTACGACCAACGTGATTCTAATAAGCGGCGCTTACTGTATATAGAATAAAATATTGATATAAACAAATACTAGTGGATAACTGATGATGATAAAATTTTTTCTTTACAAAAGTAAAAATACAATAATTATCGTTAATCAGTGATGATTATTGTTTTTCACTAATTATTATCAATAATTATCAAATTCAATTTACATTAATCAAGTGTTTGGAAATTAAAGGACAGGTATCTATAATCATTTGCAAGTAACATCACTCAGATTGAATAACTTGAGAATCACGGATTTATATTATATTAAAAAAGAAGAGAACTTCAGTGATTTAAAATATTTCTTTGTTACAGATTAAATTTTGTAATGTGATATTTTCATTTCTAAATTATAATAATTTACTTTTTAGGGATTTGTAAAAGTTGTAAAGAATAAAGCTTACTTCAAGCGATTTCAAGTAAAATTTAGAAGGAGAAGAGGTGAGTTTTTAATAAAACTAAAATTTTGATTCAGATTTGAAACCGTGCTATTATTTCAGAGGGGAAGACTGATTATTATGCTCGCCGTCGCCTTGTGGTTCAGGATAAGAACAAATACAATACTCCAAAGTACCGTATGATTGTTCGCTTTACAAATAAGGATATTATATGCCAGGTAATTTTAACTTGTGGTAGCTCTTAAGTTCTGTTTTAAATATCAGTTATATGGTATTGATTCAAATAATCATATATATATGATTATTTGAATCAATACCATATAACTGATATTTAAAACAGAATATGTGTATATGTATATATGTATGTTACCGTGAAAGACCGAAATTAGAGAATGTCAATATTTTCCGGTGACTGTCGACACATACCAAATACGTTGGTGAAAGACCGAATATTTGGTTATATTATTATACATTCAAACCATCACTGGTGTATGTCGACAAGCACAGATAAGCACTGGTGGGAGTCAAAATGACAAGCCGAGAAGAGACAGCCAGAGAAAAGCGACAAAATCGCCAAATCCTCTGCTGCAATTGAGATCATGTGGCATCTATTTGTTATATTCGTGAACACACTGCTGTTTATCAGTCTTATGCAAGGTTTGCTAGTTCGCGCAACATTTGCTTAATTTTTAGTTTATCTGATACCCTAATTTATATTGAATGGCTACTCCAGTGGATATTGAGTTTCTTTTTTTTTTTTTTTTTTATCCGATACCCTAATTTATATTGAATGGCTACTGCAGTAGACCGTGATCTATTTTTTTGAAAAGTTACATGCATTAATTGCGAGTAAACGAGAACACAATTGTTTATTATTTTTCTCAAGAAAAATACTCTAAAATACTTTCTGAAGTGATTTCTGCTAAATGTACGTGCAAGTTCACCTTTGGATTACAGACAATTAAAACGTTTTGACATTTCAAAAATTAATGATGAAGAGAAGTTAATAGTTCCATTAAGTCGCCCGGATTGGCCGCGTAGAAACGCTTTGGCTTTCCACTTTGGGGGACACAGGTTCGAATCCCGGGTCCCACCCCTTGAAAATATTTATCATGGGGCCGGGCCCGGCCTGTCAATCCCCATCCTCCACAATCCGGCTGACCCCTCCGCATGGGTGGGCAGCTTGTGGAAGGGCTTGTTTCGCCCCATCACATAGTATTCTACCTGAATGGAGTGTGGCGTAAAAAGAAAAGAAAAAAAATAGTTTCCATTAAAACCAGGAGAAACGAATATATAGTATTATGTTACCAATAATGAATTGTTCAGTATACTATCCAAAACTCACATCAGAATAGGCCATGGGGGAAGAACACGTATGCTTGAATTGCAAGTTAAATACAAAAATATTACATATGAAATTGTAATGTTGTATTTAAATTTATGTAAACAATTTCAAATTAAACATAGTGCACCTAGAAACGTATTGTTTGAAACCAGTGGTCAGTTCGGAGTTAAACTCAAGATGTCAAGTCGATCTGATAGACTTGCAGTCACACAGGGATGGCGATTACAAGTTAATAATGGTATATCAAGACCATTTAACGAAGTTTGTTCAATTACGAATTTTAAAAACTAAGATAGCTGAAGAAGTAGCGTATCACCTTCTTCAAATGTTTTTAACATTTTGGTGCCCTAGCTATATTGCATTCAGATAATGGTAGGGAATTCAGTAATCAAGTCATATCCGAACTATGCGCTATGTGGAAAGATGTTAAGATAGTTCATGGAAAGCCTTGTCATAGTTAAACACAAGGCTCAGTTGAAAGAGATAATCAGGATATACAGAATATGTTAACTGCATGGATGAATGATAATCGTACAAATAAATGGTCAGATGGTTTGTCGTTTGTTCAATTTTCCCGAAAACACAACATAAGTTACCATGAAGGAATATGCCAAAGTCCTTATGAAGCCCTGTTTGGTGTTAAACCAAAACAGGGCTTCATAAAGACTGAAATGTGTTGGCGGTTGTTGTTGGAATAAAAGACTCCAATTTTTATAAATTAGCAAACAAAAATGGTACCCAAAAGCAGCTTTAAACCCGTAATCAGTTCGTAATTTGTAAAAAAAGTTACTTTCCATAGATAAGATTTCTTCTCAAGAAATGTCGCTGAGAGAAGCAGCTGCAACTAATTCAAGAAGTGGAGGACAAGGCTATTCATGCTGTAATTGCAAAAGTGTGTTCCACGACTAAATGCAGTTGTAAAAGCAAGGGACTCTTGTGCAATTCAAAGTCTCATTAACAGTTTAAATTGTTGCAATAAATAAGATTGTATAATGTTAATCACATAATTTATGTTAAGTTTATTATTGGTATTATTTTCTTTTCTGATTTAGAATGTACTGTTTGTTTTAGGTTCAACAGTTTATTTACATGTGCTGTTACTTAAGTTTTCCCCTATTTTGACATATATCATATATTAAAAAGTTGTATTTTTGTCTTAATGTAATAAAAATATTTTTATTCAACATTCACCATCAGTGCATGCTGAATGTCGACATTTGCCGGTGTAAGTGAGAAATAATGAAATTTAGCAAATATTTCGTACATACACCAAGCGACTATGTGAATGCTGACATTCACCGGAGAATATCGACATTTGCCAGATATCGGTCTTTCACAGTAACATATATAATATATACAGCAATACCTCGCATAGTCCAGATTTCACTATAGTTCAAATTGTAATTGTTAATAAAAAATTTTTAATTTGCTTTATTTTTTTAGAATAAATATGAAATGTAAGTGTGCTTATGTACTTATCCATCTCCACTGGTTGACATATTCATGAGGTTCCTGCTCCCAAATTGGAATTTCTGGAACCATCATTGACACTTTTTTTGATATTCAAGGTACTCTGCCCATATATGATGATGATATTTTGTGTCACTACAGTTGCTGTATGTCCTTTGTTAAACTCATAATATTCCTTATGTGCTCTTCAAACACCCCCATTTCCAATAGACTTTAATGGCACAAGGAATGCATGTACAACTGTTGTTCTCTGCCTCACATTGTATGACGATCATGCCGTGCGATACATATTATCATGCCTTTTGGTCTACTTCATTGTCTGATTGCCAGAAGCAGTAGTTCTGTGAGATATGCGAAAAACAGTATTAAGGCCAGTTCCCACTGGTGCGGAACCGCAATGGAAAATCCGCTGATGACAAAAGCAATGCGGTTTTGACGTCATAATCGCGCGGCAAAACCGCACCGCACTGGAATGAATTCTTTTCAACTCTTCCGCAATGGCAAGAACTGTCGTCTATAATCTGACCAATAAACTTTAACCTATTTTATGACATATTAAATAAATACTAATACAACTTTATAGCTTATTAATAAGCAAATAATTATCATAATATATAGTACATCATGATTTTTAACCTATAATAATTTTCTCTATCTTTCAATCTCATTTCCTGAATCAAGTTGGAAAAGTAGCCTTGCTGTTTTCTTTTTTTATATATATCTTTGACCCAAACAGATCTTTTTGTTGAATTTTCATCATTTTCAAATCCATAAATTTTAGCCATTATCATTAGATAAACAGCAACTCCTTTTCACATGACAACGTCCATGTTTTGTTTATTCGCAAAGACTTTTGGGAGAAACTGAAATCGCAAAGAATTATGGGAAAACGCTTTCGTCAAAGTGGGAATCTCAGGGCGGATTTCGCTTGCGGTAGCTGGTGACGTTTTCTACTGCAGCGACTAGTGGGAACCGACCTTTACTTATGGAATGACCTGATATTTTATAGTAAATAATTTTAATTCTTAATTTTTGATAAATTAACATATTTTACAGTTGTTTTAGTTAAGATTTCACAATAGTACTTTTAAAAATGAGAAATGATGACTTATTTCTCTTAATTTATTTGTTCTAAAACATTTAATTATTTTTTGCAAAATAAAAGTTATATTAACATTTTCAAACAAAGATGATAGGTTACGATTCCTCTCCGTTTAGTTAACATAATGTAGCCATAGCCTGGATCAAGTAGTTGACATTAGATCAGTGGTTTTTAATCTTTTTGAAGTCAAGGATCACTTTTGATTGTAAAGAAAATTTGCAGAACCCTATATCACTAAGATCATAAAACAAAAATATGCATGAACGTGTATTTTATTAAAAATTATACATTACACATTAAATAACAGTAAAAAAAAATATATATTCTTAAGAACTGTAACTCTCAGAAAAATGGAATATTTAAAAAAAAAATTAATGTGATGCCTGAGCTAATTGTCTTTTGCAGGTTTGAGCAATGTCAGGTCTAATATGTGATAAAGCTACCTTCATTTCTTCAATATTCCTGTTTTTCGCATTTTTTAGTTTTTATGTTCGTTAATGTTGAAAAGCCTAACTCACACAAATATGTTGAAAACTGTAGCATAATCTTAAGTGATTCTGTGGGTAAACCTGCTTAATAAATTTATTCAAAATTGCAAGTTGAATCTTGTATACATTATAAAATGTGTACTGTGCAGTATGCTAAGGTCATTCAAGTAGACCTCACTTTCATACTTTTGTGGAACATCAGTGTTCCAGGGAACACCAGTTAAGAACCACTGCCTTAGATGGATGCTTTTTGTCAGTAATTATACCTGATTACTGATTACTTGTTTCGACTACAGATAACACAAAAATTATTTTCATTTAAATTTTTTAATTTTATTTAAAATATAATTTATGTAAATAAATAATCAGCTGACTATTTCTTACTATAATCTAGAATGCCAACTTCATCATCAACTGTGATATTGGTTACTTTATTTCTCTGATAAATTAAAATATATAAAACTTTTTTAACTTTAATAATTTACTTAAGTAAACTTGAATTTTGTGTGAGAAAAAAACGGCAAAATCATATTATTTACAATAGGCCAAACTTTTCCAAATTATTATTTATTGGATTGAGATAGCTCAAAAAAAGTAAACAAACTAAGAATGTGAAGTGAAACATGATACAACAATTTGGACAATTTTTGGCTGTCCAAAGTTAACAAATGTATAAGATAATTAGGATTAAATTAGAATTAGGAATTAATTAAAAATTTATTAAAATATCCACTTTACAGCAATTTTTTGTTAATGATGATAAAAGAATGGACAACAAAATAAAAATTAATATTTAATCATTTTTTCTTGATATAAGTAAAAAAATGAAATTAGAAGTTCCTAAACTTTTTTCGGACTTATACTGACAGATTAAAAGAAGTTCAAGCAAGTCAGAAGGCTATCAGTTTAGTAAATGAATGAGCAGCACAAAGGATTTTAATCTGTTGAGGTCTGCTGATGCGTATACATGCCAGGGAAGTGGAATAAAAAACGCTAAAAAAACAAAAAATATTCAATCTGATTTCAGTGTAGCTATTGCAGATCAGTTTTTCTGCATTTATTGGGTAAAAATGAGTTCCTTTGATGATGAATTCTAAATTGGCCGAAATTTGTTTTTAATTATGTTTTAAAGATAGAAAATTTGAATGGATTGTATTAGTAGAATTTAGATTATTTTTCATCAAATATTTATCGATTTTGCTTTCTATTCCATTCTATTTTAGTAATCTTATTTCAGTTTTGGAATGAAAAAATTATTTTTTAAATTTTATGAGCAATAAAATGATGAGCTCTAAAATTCAGAAAACTAATAAAATGTTGCTAATAATACAAAATTATTGTTTAATTCTTTTAAAATAAATAATATTGTAACTTATTTGTTCAATTATTGCTTTATTTTGGGTTAAGTAAAATATAAGAAAATCCTAATGTAAACATCTTCGGCTATTTAAAGGACAATGAAAAATCTTTCATGAAACTGCTCTAATTGGTAAATAACATTAAAGCTTCATAGTTCTTTAATGTGTTAATGATTATTTAAAGGACTGTGGTATTTTTATTGTTTTGTGGCAGCCATTTATTTCTGAAAAAATTGTGGCCAAACCTACTTTACTGTGCTGCATGTGGTATCGAGTATAGTATGTCAAGACATCTACAGGCCAGTTAAAGTAGAAAATGTTATAACTGTTTATGTACGAGAATGGATGATTTTCACATATGTTGGGTTTTTGGATATAAATTTAAAAATTTTAAAAGATTAAAATAAAAATTATTGAAATGAAAGAAAAACATATCAATAAATATACAGGCGTCCCTCGACTAACAGTTGGTTGCTTGATTGGACTAGAACCATTAGAATTTTTGTCACTTGTAACCACTAAAAATAACAAAAACTATGTTAGGATATTGTGGTTTGGTCCTTCCCTGGGTTTGATCTTTATCCTTTGCTATATATATTTCCCTGTTTCATAGTTTATACTGTTCATTGCATTATTTAAACATTAATTTATACATCCAAAACATAATGTTGAAATGTTTCAATAATAATTGTGTTTACTTAATTCTAAATTACAATAGTTAAATTATTTCAGAAAAGCAATTAATATTTATATTAAAAATAATTCATTTAATACATAAATAATTTCTTGCAACCACTTACTTTTTTTTGAACTGCATTCCATATTAATTTATTCCAATCTTTATTCATAAAGTGATCAGCACAAACCACGTTCTAGACATCGGCCGCAGTCTGAACCACGGTTTTGTAAAATTTGCATTGCATAAACGAAGCGTCTTAGTAGATATGGCTCAGACGAGGTCTAGAAACTGATTTCTAAAGTATATTTCTAGATCAGCCACTAGCCAGGTTTAGAATTTACGCCGCTTCTGCTTGTGCATGCGTTAAATTTTCATAGGTTGTAGAATCCTCCCTATTTAATTTGAATTATTATTGAGTGAAATATAATTTAATCTACATGTTGTAGCCGTAGCCTACTCAGTAAGACGTGCGCTTCGTATCCCTATGGTCGTGGGTTCGAGGCACGATGGTTTTGTTGTTTTTATTTCTTCAAATTTTCTTTTTTATTTTGTTGTAAATTTATAAGTATGCTTTAATATTTATTTATTTTCGAAAAATATTTATTTATTTTGTAAAGTTTATTTTTAATTTTACAGATACATTTATGAAAAAGTTTAAAGCATAAATAAAGTTTTTGCAATTTGAAATTAGTTCGATAGAGCTCATGATACTGATTGGCTAAAAATTTTCGAACAACGGGGGCACATAGGAAATAGTAACAGTCAAGTTTTAGCATGTTATAGAAATCTTTATCAAGAAAAGAAAAAAGGGAGGAATTCAACTAAATCTTGACAAGTTTATAAAGAAAACCCCCGAAAGCATCTAAACACGCCTCTTTAACTTCATTATGTATACATATTGATAAATAAATACTTTAAAAAACAGTTTTTGGTGCACATTTTTTTACATCCCTTGACTTTCGAACATTCAACATTCGCACACACTTTCAGGAACCAATTATGTGCAAAAGTCGAGGGCCGTCTGTATTTTATAAAAATAATGACAATATTTTAATACATTTATGTTACTTTTTGATTTAAGTTACATCATATAATTAATGTATATTTGTATAATACTTAGTTTTTTATTGATATCTGTTTTTTATAGAAAATCTGCCCATATTTTTTAAAATATGGACAGATTTTCTTTGTAGCTTATTTTATTCATAAATCTAAATTTACTAGCCAAATTATAGCCCTTGAAATTTTAACGGTAACTTTTAATGATTATAAAGAATTTAAACTAATTTTAGCGCCATCTTATAATTAGAGTAATTATTATTTTATTAAATCAATGAGTGGCGCCATCTATTAATTAATAATTCAACTAAAATTTTTTAACTAATTTATCCGAAGAAAAAAATCCACCTTGGCCTGGGATCGAACCGGGGACTTTTGGGTTAACGTCCCAATGTCATACTGCTAGACCACTGAGGCCAATGAGTGGATTGATTCTTCAGACAGTTATATTAATTTTTTGATTACTCACATCGGACTTTGCCAATATATCCATTCCTGACCGGGCTAAGTCTAGCCACGGGCCCTCAATGGCACTAGCCAGGCAACACACAGACCGGCTCAGTCTTAAGCTTTAAACTTTATATAATACAAACATCAAGGGAACTTATTCCAAATAATCTAAATTTACTAGCCAAATTATAGCCCTTGAAATTTTAACGGTAACTTTTAATGATTATAAAGAATTTAAACTAATTTTAGCGCCATCTTATAATTAGAGTAATTATTATTTTATTAAATCAATGAGTGGCGCCATCTATTAATTAATAATTCAACTAAAATTTTTTAACTAATTTATCCGAAGAAAAAAATCCACCTTGGCCTGGGATCGAACCGGGGACTTTTGGGTTAACGTCCCAATGTCATACTGCTAGACCACTGAGGCCAATGAGTGGATTGATTCTTCAGACAGTTATATTAATTTTTTGATTACTCACATCGGACTTTGCCAATATATCCATTCCTGACCGGGCTAAGTCTAGCCACGGGCCCTCAATGGCACTAGCCAGGCAACACACAGACCGGCTCAGTCTTAAGCTTTAAACTTTATATAATACAAACATCAAGGGAACTTATTCCAAATAATCTAAATTTGGAATAAGTTCCCTACTATAATTTGGCTAGTAAATTTAGATTATTTGGAATAAGTTCCCTTGATGTTTGTATTATATAAAGTTTATTCATAAAGTTTGCCATTATCAAAAAATAACAAACATTTCATTGGATAGCAAGATTTCATATGAAAAAAATTTCTTTGATTTTGTATAATGAACAAAAAGTTGTGAAAGAAATAAAATTAAAAAAAAAATTTTACATTGTTAGAATGAGAATATCAAATATAATAAATTATAAAAATTTCAAAAAATTTTGATGAAAATAAACAAGATTTCACAATGTTAATTTCTAGAATATTAAGTTTATTTTGAGATATATTTCTGACCTCAATGAGTTAATAAGTTATAACATGAAAGGAATGTAATATATATTTCTGAATATAAACTTTCAAAAAAAAACTTCGTGATTTTCTCCATCAATTTTTTTACTATTTCATTTTATGAAATTGATTTTCAGAATATCTAAAAATAGTTTTGTTATATTTTCTTTAACAAAGTTTTCTTTTTTGTGTTAATGTCCATTAAACCAGATCAGTGCAATTTTATAATGATGATTTTAGTATAGTTTGTTTACATTAAATCATCATTGCTTTGGCAAGGCAAGTGTATCAGTTTTGAAACATTTGCTGTAATATATAGCATTTGCTATTATTAATTTTTATTTATATTTTTTAGTTATTTAACTAGTATACAAATTAGCAGTTGATGAAAAATTTATGAATATTGTTATTTTTATCCTTTTTAATTGGTAAATTTGTTCATTATACATTATTATGAGAATAGTATTCATTATCTTGACATAAAATTAATATTTTGCAAATATTCCTTTTTATTTTTGATTTTCATATCATAAAGAAGAAAAAATTCTGATAAAAATATTCAAATAATGTTTTATAAAACTTGATTTTAACTATTACTGACAAGCACTAAGTGATAGTTTCTTTCAAATCCCATCACATCAAAGTAAAATATCTAATGCATCAATATTGAAAGATAAAGTTTTGCAATAAATGACTTATAAATTAAAATAGATGAAAAATATCAGTGTTTATGATAGTTTTATTGTGTTAAGTAAAATAATATTTGATACAAAAGTAAATCAAAACTTAAAACCAAATAGAGATGGGTTTGTTTGTCCTCAGTAGCCAGCTGAGTACAGCTGAATAATGCTAAATATCCTTTTCCTATTTATTAAATATTATTGTAGAAAATAAAATAAATATTATTAGTTGAAGTTGTATATGCCACAATTCAGTAAAATGTGTACAAATGATCAAAAAAAAAAAACAAAATTTATTTTAAATAAAATTATCAAAACAAAAAATGCTTTTATATCTTTCATGGTGATGATCAGTGAAGTACTGTAAAGTCGTGATTAATTAATCTCATTTAACCACTTAATGCCTGAATTTTGATATTAAGTTTAAAAAAAATTGAAAAAGGTAACAAAATTTATTTTAAATAAAATTATCAAAACAAAAGATGCTTTTATATCTTTCATGGTGATGATCAGTGAAGTACTGTAAAGTC
>AYEL01071842.1:0-10212 GCA_000484575.1 Olivierus martensii
TATATGACACCGGATCATTACACCAATTTGGGATTAATATTCTGTTCACTGTGGGTTTTTGATATACACCTGTGCTATAAAACATGGCATCTTTCTTAATGAGAACGTCTAAATAATGTATTTGTTGGTTGTGCCTTTGATCTTTTTTTAATATTAGTCCGTAGGCTTCATCCGTGAAAAAATCCTCTAAATCTTTTGTTCTATCTTCTTTTCCCCATATGACAAAAATATCGTCCACATATCTTTTATAGAATAATAAATCCGGGCTAAACTGTTCCAAAACTCCCAGCTCTTTGTCTCTAATTACTAATTCAGCCAGCACTCCAGCCATTGGGCTGCCTATGGGTACACCTTTCGTTTGCAAGTAAAACTTGCCTTCAAACATAAAATAGGAGTTGTGGCAGACCAGATGCGAAATATCTCTTAGGATGTTAGTTATCTTATCTCCTTCTGGTATATTTTTAAACAAAAAACGATACAATAACAAACATGCAGGCAGTATCTCTATCGAGGGATATAAAGATTGGAAGTCCAGAGTTACCATGATTTCATTTCTCTCCAGTGTTCGTCCTCTTAACTCTATTAGAAAATCCTCTGACGAATTAACTGCATAACTGTAAGGTTTCATTTTATCTATACACCATTGTGCTAAACTCTTTTCTAAATAATACAGCGGAGATTGCCTTTTCTCGATGATGGGTCTGGCTGTAACTGGTTTTTTATGCGATTTTATATAGGCAAACAATCTTGGACAACAAGGATCTTTCACTTTACAGTTCTTGAGAAAAGATGGACATTCTTCTTTCTTGATAATACTTTCTAGCTTCTGTACTAGCTTCCTTGTGGGATCCTTATCTAACAAAATAGCCTTTGAGTCTTCTATAAACTTTTTAGGAAGTTATTATATGTCTCTCTTCTAAGAATGGCTAACTTTTTAGACTTATCATCCCTTGTGATCACTAAAATTTTTTTTTTTTTTTCATTTTAGAAGATATCCCTAGATTTGAGAATCTCATTGATGGAGTTAGAACAGATGATAAAGAAAGGGCTAGATGGAGCTTTCACTAAAATTTTTTTTTTTTCATTTTAGAAGATATCCCTAGGTTTGAGAATCTCATTGATGGAGTTAGAACAGATGATAAAGAAAGGGCTAGATGGAGCTTTTTAGAAGAAAATCATAAAAATAAATAAAAACAAACAAGAGTTGGAGATGCAGATCGATTAAAAATCCGTAGTGCTAGACAGTGGATGCAGGAAGAAAATTTAGTGATCACAAGGGATGGTAAGTCTAAAAAGTTAGCCATTCTTAGAAGAGAGACATATAATAACTTCCTAAAAAGTTTATAGAAGACTCAAAGGCTATTTTGTTAGATAAGGATCCCACAAGGAAGCTAGTACAGAAGCTAGAAAGTATTATCAAGAAAGAAGAATGTCCATCTTTTCTCAAGAACTGTAAAGTGAAAGATCCTTGTTGTCCAAGATTGTTTGCCTATATAAAATCGCATAAAAAACCAGTTACAGCCAGACCCATCATCGAGAAAAGGCAATCTCCGCTGTATTATTTAGAAAAGAGTTTAGCACAATGGTGTATAGATAAAATGAAACCTTACAGTTATGCAGTTAATTCGTCAGAGGATTTTCTAATAGAGTTAAGAGGACGAACACTGGAGAGAAATGAAATCATGGTAACTCTGGACTTCCAATCTTTATATCCCTCGATAGAGATACTGCCTGCATGTTTGTTATTGTATCGTTTTTTGTTTAAAAATATACCAGAAGGAGATAAGATAACTAACATCCTAAGAGATATTTCGCATCTGGTCTGCCACAACTCCTATTTTATGTTTGAAGGCAAGTTTTACTTGCAAACGAAAGGTGTACCCATAGGCAGCCCAATGGCTGGAGTGCTGGCTGAATTAGTAATTAGAGACAAAGAGCTGGGAGTTTTGGAACAGTTTAGCCCGGATTTATTATTCTATAAAAGATATGTGGACGATATTTTTGTCATATGGGGAAAAGAAGATAGAACAAAAGATTTAGAGGATTTTTTCACGGATGAAGCCTACGGACTAATATTAAAAAAAGATCAAAGGCACAACCAACAAATACATTATTTAGACGTTCTCATTAAGAAAGATGCCATGTTTTATAGCACAGGTGTATATCAAAAACCCACAGTGAACAGAATATTAATCCCAAATTGGTGTAATGATCCGGTGTCATATATGAAAGCTGCGCTTTACGCTTACATTAGACGTATGATTACGCATTGCAATACAATAGAAGCTAGAAAAGAAGAATGTAACGAAATATACGAAACAGGGTTGAAGCATGGCTACACGCAGGTTTTTGAAGAAAATACAGGATAAAATAATGAAAGACAGAAGCAGTCATGAACGAAGAGAGGCAGAACAGAGTACGAAGGATATCAGATCAAACGAACGAATAGTTTCAGTCCCCTACCATTTAATGAAGCATAGGACTGTTAAGAAATATGCAAAAAAGACCAGGAAAAACTTAGTAACCAGAAGAGAACCAACTGTCTTTGGGTTACTGAGGAATGACGGAGATAGAAAACAAGAGAGAAGCAAATCCGGTGTATACCAAATCCCAATGAACCTCAACGGCAATGAGGAAGAAAAAGAGTTCTATATAGGTGTCACCGAAAGATGCTTGGATGAGAGAATTAAGGAACATAAATACGATATTAAGACCGGTAATATGAAGACTACACTAGCTAAAAAATTCTACGAGTCCAATATACACATTAAATGGAGGAGTCAAAAATAATTAGAAAGATCGACAAAAATGAGAATAAATTTCTAGCAGAGATAATAGAAATTCTAAAAAGAGATAAATGTTTAAAATTAATCAATGATAAACAGTCTAAGGACATATCTAATGCGTGGAATTACGCTATAAATATTCTATAATCTAATTTTGTAAGTCAACCATACGCATAGGTATTTAAAGAAAAATAAAAAATTATTTTTGTTAGTTTATTTTACTCATTAGGATAATTATTTAATATACTTATATTATAAAATGAAAAGATTGTACGTTATTAGGTAATTTTAACGTGTTATTCGTTTGTTAGAGTCAAGCTTCTGTAATGGTCAGTAAGATTTGAAGTGTGTTTATTTACTTTTGTAAGTTGCGCTGAAGATGGCGGTTAGCCGAAAGTACTTCGCAAAATGAAATGAATATTTTAGTATATCTACTGCTAAAAAGTGCTTGTATAAGTCTATTATTTAATGAGTTTAAGCAGTTTGTTTTATAACTTTTCATTTTTTATCCATCCAGAATTATTTTAAAGGAAAGAAAGAAGAAAAAGAAGAAACTCTCTTAAGGTATGTTTATGGGTCAAATGCAAAATCTCCCCTTTTTTATAGGAAGTTTTTTTTTTAATTTATTAATTTTTCTTCTTTCATATTATGTTCTGTAATTGGGGTAGAATAATGTGTTTCTGAGTACGGTATCATATTTCCGGACTTGAAAATTTGTCCCGTTTATAGTGCACCCCCTAATTTGGAGGCGCTGAGTCCAAAAATGTAATTATTTTTTCTGCTGAAGCCCCGTTATTGAGATACAGTGCCTCAAAGTTGGGGCCTATCAGTCCAATTTTTCAAGTAACTTTAGTAGATAATTTCGAAATTCTAATGAATTTTGATGTGGTTTTACATTCCGAATCAAATGCAACCATTTCCATTGATCTATGACCTATCTTTATGAAACTATGTGATTTTTTCATTTTCACTGTTTTTATCAGTCCTGAATCTCTGATAATTGTTTTCTCAATTTTATTTATAAATTTTAGTTGAGGTCATCACAATAATCCTAAATTATATATCCTTGATACTATAAATACTAAATGTAATAAAATATAATCTAATAAGCAAGTTTTCAATGAAATGCCACCATTTTCTATCAAATATGAATTCCAAAAAGAATGCTGGATAATTTGCTCTCCTACCGGCAATTTATCAGAAATGATAAAAACAGTGAAAATGAAAAATAAAATAAAATCGCATAGTTTCGTAGAGGTAGGTCATAGGTCAATGGAAATGGTTGCATTCGATTTGGAATGTAAAACGTACATCAAAATTCATTAGAATTTCAAAATTATTTATTAAAATTAGTTAAATTGGACTGGTAGGCCCCAACTTTGGGGCCTTGTATCTTGATAATGTGGCCTCAGCAGTAAAAAATAATTACATTTTTGGACTCAACATGTACAAATTAGGAGGGTGCACTATAAAGGGAGGCAAATTTTCGAGCCTAGAAATATGATACCCGTACCGATTTCTGAAAATACGAGGGTAATTCAATAAGTAAGTTACAAATCGAAGTTGCGACCTTCATTTTTTAATTAAGTGCAGGAAACTGTCACTGTTAGATAGCAGCACTATCTAGTTTTATTGTGACGCACAACGATCGTTCTGCGCATGACTGTACAAGATGGCGGCACCCCTGAGTACATGTACCACAATAGAACAGCGTGCTGTTGTGCGTTTTTTGTGGGCAAAACATATGGAAGCAAAGGATATCCACAAGGAAATGCTGCCCGTGTATGGTGAACATTGCCTGTCACATCAGGCAATCCATAATTGGGTGCAGAAGTTCTCGGAAGGGCAGACAATGCCCGTCCTCATAGTGCCAATCAGATCACAGCGACGTTGAGGTAATTCAAGTGGGAGGTCCTCCAACATCTACCTTACAGTCCAGACCTCGCCCCGAGCGATTTCCACTTGTTTGGCCCTTTGAAACATCATCTTTCGGGAGAACGCTTTCCTGACGATGAAGCGGTTGAAAGAGCAGTGCGCGCGTGGTTCCAACAGCAACCAAAAGAATTTTACGCCACAGGTTTCCAGGGACTTGTGAAACGGTGGGACAAGTGCTTAAATTTGTATGGAGATTATGTTGAAAAATAAATGTTGTTTGTATGTCATTATCTCCATTCATTTCTTTTCAATCACGATTTGTAACTTACTTATTGAATCACCCTCATAAGTTATATGTTTATAATTTTGATATTTTCCATGATTCATTATAATTATTCCCATTGGATTTTTAGTTTGATTAGTGCGATTTTGATATATGCAGTGTATTGCGAGGATTTATTAACTGCACTAATCAAGGGATTCCTATATTAGAATTCAAAATGTGTTTTCGCAATTAAATTTTGTTTTCTAGATTGTAGGCATTTTAAATTTTGGAGAAAAAAATCTCTTTGCAGGTTAATAATTCCCTCACTCTAGAAAATTTTATCTTTATAATAATAATACTAGTATATTTTGTGGGGGGTGGGGCGACATATTTGGCATCTGCCCCGGGCAGCAGAAACCTATGCTACGCCACTGTTCTTAATATGTCATTTCTATCTTCTATCTAAGTGGGTAAGATAGATAGCAATTCCCATATCTCAAAAGTTTTAAAAAGATTGAAAAATGATCTCTACCAGAGAGATCATCTCTTATGTTCCAATCCCTGTTCGGTAGCAGTTTGGACTTTTAACAGTATATCACCAGATCTAAGTTTTTGACGGCATGCACAGGAGGGGCGACATATTTGGCATCTGCCCCAGGCAGCAGAAACCTATGCTATGCCACTGTTCTTAATATGTCATTTCTATCTTCTATCTAAGTGGGTAAGATAGATAGCAATTCCCAGATCTCAAAGGTTTTAAAAAGATTGAAAAATGATCTCTACCAGAGAGATCATCTCTAATGTTCCAATCCCTGTTTGGTAGCAGTTTGGACTTTTAACAGTATATCACCAGATCTAAGTTTTTGACGGCATGCACATCTGACAATATTTGGTAGATGGCTTTCTCAATGAAAAATGGGAAGTTTTCCAAGCCACATCAGAATCCGAGTGTGCTGTTATGAAGCAATTGGGAATTGTTATTTGTTGAGAAACTACGGTGTTGACAGATTGTTTGGCTTTGGTGCAGGCTCTCTTGGAGAGGACCCAATAACTTTTTTGGTTTTTTGAATTATGTTATTTTCCTCCATGCAAGGTTTAAACTGGCAAGATTTCGATGTCAATGTAAAGCATTATCTGCCTTTACCTACACAAAGCTTCAGAGATATCCCCCATTTGCCAAGAGTTGACTAATTTCTAGAAAAGTGCTGTTAATGATTTCTTACTCTCCATTCACCTTCTCAGTATGGTAGCTTAGACCTTAAGATTGGAGACTCTTTAGTCACCTTTTAGGACATGCAGGTCAGATGGTGAATGTATTCTGTCCCCTACCCACAGAGACCTTTAAATATAAACATTATATCAGCATTAATGTATAATTGAAAATGTTAAACAAAAATATACAGGGTGTGCCAGCTAAATCTGGACAAATTTCAAATTGAATTTCGGACATATCTAATGCGTGGAATTACTCTATAAATATTCTATAATCTAATTTTGTAAGTCAACCATACACATAGGTATTTAAAGAAAAATAAAAAATTATTTTTGTTAGTTTATTTTACTCATTAGGATAATTATTTAATATACTTATATTATAAAATGAAAAGATTGTACATTATTAGGTAATTTTAACGTGTTATTCGTTTGTTAGAGTCAAGCTTCTGTAACAGTCAGTAAGGTTTGAAGTGTGTTTATTTACTTTTGTAAGTTGCGCTGAAGATGGCGGTTAGCCGAAAGTACTTCGCAAAATGAAATGAATATTTTAGTATATCTACTGCTAAAAAGTGCTTGTATAAGTCTTTTATTTAATGAGTTTAAGCAGTTTGTTTTATAACTTTTCATTTTTTATCCATCCAGAATTATTTTAAAGGAAAGAAAGAAGAAAAAGAAGAAACTCAATTTGAAGAAGATTTGAAGTGTGTTTATTTACTTTTGTAAGTTGCGCTGAAGATGGCGGTTAGCCGAAAGTACTTCGCAAAATGAAATAAATATTTTAGTATATCTACTGCTAAAAAGTGCTTGTATAAGTATTAAAAAATGAAACAATAATAGTGATGAAGAATGACTCAGCGAGTGTGTGTGTTCAGCATTTCGGCTGTCCCTTTATATTTTTGTTTTTAACCTACCCAATTACATCAGCAGAGAGAGAGAGAGAGAGGTTTGAACTCATTTCTGACCTTATTTGGTCAAGTTGCACCACCTCTCTTCCACTGGGATTGGCAGGTGGACCTTATTGTCAGGATATTTTACAATATTGTTTTTCTTCAGATCTCCAGACTTGGATTTTGCAGCTGTTTGTAATTTGATCATTGTTTCTTCTCTCAAGGCATCATTTATGGTTTGTTTGACAGTTATAAAATTCTTCCATCTCCCTCCAACCTAAAGTGTCATTTACAGTTAAACTTTCCCCAATTGAATTGGTTAGTTTTTACAGTTTAAACTCAGAAAGATGAATAGTACACTGTCTATCTATATCTAAATAATTACTCAAACTACCACTTAAACAGGCAAAATAACGATTTAATAAGCAATAAGTAGTAGCACTTTCAGTCATTACAATCCTCATCAGCTACAACGAATCACAGAAAATTGTTGTTCTATAGAATGCCATTTTCAGTTTAAAAATTCGGTATTACAATAACTAAACGTAAATTTTTTACAAATTGTATAAAATTAAAATACAATATAAAAGATTAACTAACATTATAACTGAGGCAGTCTACGTGTATAGCCGAAAACGTTTTTGATTAAACGATTTTTCTTACTATTTGGCTTTTGTGTTGTGTTTTATCATATTTCCGGACTTGAAAATTTGTCCCGTTTATAGTGCACCCCCTAATTTGAAGGCGCTGAGTCCAAAAATGTAATTATTTTTTCTGCTGAAGCCCCGTTATTGAGATACAGTGCCCCAAAGTTGGGGCCTATCAGTCCAATTTTTCAAGTAATTTTAGTATCATATTTCCGGACTCGAAAATTTGTCCTGTTTATAGTGCACCCCCTAATTTGGAGGCGCTGAGTCCAAAAATGTAATTATTTTTTCTGCTGAAGCCCAGTTATTGAGATACAGTGCCCCAAAGTTGGGGCCTATCAGTCCAATTTTTCAAGTAATTTTAGTAAATAATTTCGAAGTTCTAATGAATTTTGACGTGGTTTTACATTCCAAATTAAATGCAACCATTTCCATTGATCTATGACCTATCTTTATGAAACTATGTGATTTTTTCATTTTCACTGTTTTTATCAGTCCTGAATCTCTGATAATTGTTTTCTCAATTTTATTTATAAATTTTAGTTGAGGTCATCACAATAATCCTAAATTATATATCTCTTGATAGTATAAATACTAAATGTAATAAAATATAATCTAATAAGCAAGTTTTCAATGAAATGCCTCCCCTTGATACTATAAATACTAAATGTAATAAAATATAATCTAATAAGCAAGTTTTCAATGAAATGCCTCCATTTTCTATCAAATATGAATTCGAAAAAGAATGCTGGATAATTTGCTCTCCTACCGGCAATTTATCAGAAATGATAAAAACAGTGAAAATGAAAAATAAAATAAAATCGCATAGTTTCGTAGAGGTAGGTCATAGGTCAATGGAAATGGTTGCATTCGATTTGGAATGTAAAACGTACATCAAAATTCATTAGAATTTCAAAATTATTTATTAAAATTAGTTAAATTGGACTGGTAGGCCCCAACTTTGGGGCCCTGTATCTTGATAATGTGGCCTCAGCAGTAAAAAATAATTACATTTTTGGACTCAACATGTACAAATTAGGAGGGTGCACTATAAAGGGAGGCAAATTTTCGAGCCTAGAAATATGATACCCGTACCGATTTCTGAAAATACGAGGGTAATTCAATAAGTAAGTTACAAATCGAAGTTGCGACCTTCATTTTTTAATTAAGTGCGGAAAACTGTCACTGTTAGATAGCAGCACTATTTAGTTTTATTGTGACGCACAACGATCGTTCTGCATGACTGTACAAGACGGCGGTGCTCCTGAGTACATGTATTACAACAGAACAGTGTGCTGTTGTGCGTTTTTTGTGGGCAAAACATATGGAAGCAAAGGATATCCACAAGGAAATGCTGCCCGTGTATGGTGAACATTGCCTGTCACATCAGGCAATCCATAATTGGGTGCAGAAGTTCTCGGAAGGGCAGACAATGCCCGTCCTCATAGTGACAATCAGATCACAGTGTCGTTGAGGTCATTCAAGTGGGAGGTCCTCCAACATCTACCTTACAGCTTGGACCTCGCCCCGAGCGATTTCCACTTGTTTAGCCCTTTGAAACATCATCTTTCAAGAGAAGCTTTTCTGACGATGAGGCGGTTGAAAGAGCATTGCGTGTGTGGTTCCAACAGCAACCAAAAGAATTTTATGCCACAGGTTTCCAGGGACTTGTTTCTTTCAGTAATAGTTTAGCATCATTCCATTTAATCTCAAAACTGGAAATGAGAGCCTTCTGCACCAGAGCAGTAGTGGAAGCATTAGATTGAATATCCCTCATGTGCGCTGGAATACGCTTTTTTAGAGAGTCTCAAGAACTCATCTCAGAGGATCCAGGGTAATCTCTCAGGCAGTTGGCAAAAACATTGGATATGAGTGAGGCCACAATGCGTCGAATTGCAGAAGAGGACTACGGTACAAGTCCTACGTATAAAAGTACGGCAGATGCTGTCTGATGCCGCTAAAACAAAGAGAGTTGCTCGCTGCAACTTGCTTCTGTGTTCAATGAAGAATGAAGCTGCAGGACACATCAGATTTTTTTTGATGAGAAAATTTTTACTGTTGATACCAAAGTAAACCAGAGAAATGACCGTTTGCTTGCCTATGACCCTGAAGATGTCCCCATAATAGCTAGGACGAAGTTTCCAGCCAGTGTTCACATCCTAGGTGTTGTTTCCAGTGAAGGGGATGTCATGCCACCGCACGTCTTTGGAATGGGGGAAACCATAACAAAAGAGGTTTACTTGCATGTTCTTATAACAATAGTGAAACCTTTGATGGAAACTGTGGCTTCTGGGAGACCCTACATCTTCCAGCAGGATGGCACACCTGCGCACACCAGTCATTTAGTGCCAAACTGGTTGTCAGACAATGTGGATATGTTTTGGTCTAAAGAATTCTGGCCTCCTAACAGTCCAGATTTGAATCCTTTGGACTATTACATATGGAGCATTGTTGAAAGGGTCTTTAATAGGTCAAGACATCCTAATGTGGCATCTCTCCAGGCTGCTATTGAGGCAGCATTTTCGAACCTGGACAAG